>VWYO01017904.1:14652-43448 GCA_013400275.1 Rhadina sibilatrix | reverse complement strand
ATTCCCACCACCCGGTGCCGGTGTCTCCCCTTCTCGCCCTCA
This sequence comes from Rhadina sibilatrix, assembly GCA_013400275.1. NCBI lineage: Eukaryota > Metazoa > Chordata > Aves > Passeriformes > Phylloscopidae > Rhadina > Rhadina sibilatrix. Next base: position 43,406 of record VWYO01017904.1, on the reverse strand, counting down.
CCTCCCCGATCCCCGCTCCCGTCCTTCCCCGGCCCGTTCCCGGCCTCCCCGCACCTCCGCTTCCCGCTCCCCCCGTTCCCGTTCCCGTACCTGCGGCAGCAGGAGGCCGATCTCCTCCACCTCCCGCACGGCGAACAGCGCGTACCCGGCCGCATGTTCGAACAGCACGTGCAGCAGCACCTGCGGCACCGAGGGCTCCGCTCACCGGGGGCGGCACCGCGGCCGCGCTCCCGCCCATCCCCGCGCCCGCCGCCGCACCGGAGCGCCCGGCCCGGCCCGATGCGGCTCCCCCGGCCTCCCTCCGGTCTCGGCCCGTCCCGATGCGGTCGGAGGGGGCTCCTGGGCTCCCCCCAACTCCCGATGGCGGCGGATGTGGCCTGAGCCCGGCCCTCACTCACCATCGTCCTCCTGCCGCCGTCGCCGCCCGGAACTGACGCCTGTTCCCGCCGGAACCCCGCCTCCTCTATCCTCCACCAATCAGCGCCCACTGCGCCGCGCCCTCCGCCAATCACCGCGGGTCGCCCCTCATAGGCCCGCCCCGCAGCCAATCAGACAGAGGAGGGGCTGATCCCCACCCCCTCGGCGGTGTCTGCCAATCAGAGCCGGGAGGGGGCGCTTCCTCCCGCCCTTTACTGCGCCCCGGCCAATGGGAGCCGCGCGCGCGCGCCCCAGCCCCGCCCCTTCCCTCTCGCGCGCCTTGGCCCCGCCCCTTCCCGCGCGGTTCGCTGCGCGCGCGGCCGCACGTGGCGGGAGCCGCCGCCCCCCAATGTCCCCCCGGGGCCATCGCGGGACCCCCAATGGCCCCGTGTCCCATCCCGGGGCACCCAGAGCTCTCCCGATTCCCTCCTGGGTCCCTCAGCGCGCTCCAAGTGTCCCAGCCGGGACCCCTAAATGTCTCCCAGTGTTCCCGGTGCCATCCCGGGATCCCCAAATGTCCCCGTGGTTCCATCCCGGGGCTGTTGTCACCCCCGGGGTCCTCTCAGTCCCTTCCCGTGACCCCCCAGTGCCCCTCTCGGATCCCTCCTGTGACCCCCAGTCCCCTTTTATGCTCCTCAGTGTCGCACCCGGAGGCCCTCGTGTCCGCTCAGTGCCCCTCAGTCCCCTCCAGTGTCCCCCGCGGTGTCCCCGCCTCGCTGCCCAGTTCCAGGCGCAGGAAGCACATCCAGGGAACTTTTATTGGATGTCAGGAGCACGGAGGGGCCGCAGCCCCGGCCCCGCGGGGATCCCGGGGGGGGTCTGTAGTGTCCGAGAGCAGCGCGGGGGGCCCGGATCCCCCCGGGGGAAGCGGCTCCGGCTCCCACCCGCGAGTGGGGCCGGGACGGGGGGGAAGCGGAGACTCCCAAGGGTGGGGACAGCGGGGTTGGGGTCCCTCGGGGGCGGCTCAGGCGACGAAGTGCTGGCGGAGGTGCTGGAGCAGGTCGGGGGTGAGCAGCACCCGGTGGGCCTGGCCGTGCCCCGGCGCGCACGGGATCGTCACCCGCCCGCACAGCGCCGGGCCCTGCGCCTGCTCCTGCTTGGCCTGCGGGGACAGCGCCGCGCTCAGAGGGTCCCCGGGCCACCCCCTGCCCTCCTGGGCGTCCCCATCCCACCACGGTGTCCCCAAGGGGGTGGTTGTTGGGGTGCTGGGGTGGAGCAGGGGGTCCTCACCTGCCCGAGCCCTTGGGAATGGGGGATCCGTCGGGATTGGGGTTTGTCAGAACAGGGGGTCCCTCAAAACTGGGGGTCGGGGGTCCCTCGGGATTGATTGGGGCCCCTCAGGAAGGGGAATTTCTTGTGATTTGGGTCCCTCAGGTAGAGAGGGTTCCCACCCGCGAGTGTCCCTCAGGATTGGAGTCCCTCAGAAATGGGAGCCCTCAGGAATGGGGGATTTTTGTGACTGGCAATTCTCTTGGAATTGGGGTTCCCTCAGGAATGGGGTCCCTGAAAATTGGAGGACTCCTTTGGGATTGGGGTCCCTCAGGACTGGGGCCCCTTGGAGCTGGGGGGGTCCCTGGGGATGGGGGTCTCACCTTCAGGAAGGAAGAGGACGGGAAGGTGCCGAAGGTGGTGGAGACACCGGCACCCGGCTGCTGCTGAACCATCTCCCTCAGCGTGTCGTCCTGGGGGGCACAGCGAGGTCACCCCAAAACCCACCTCATGGGGACCCTCATCACCTCCAGAGCCCCTCACCCACCCCATGGGGACCCTCGTCACCCCCAGAGCCCCTCACCCACCCCACGGAGCCCTTGCCCACCCTAGGCACACACACAGAGGGGTCAAACCCGACTGTTTTGGGCAGGGGCAGTGGCACCTTGTCCCCTCACTGCCACCAAGTGCCACCAGCCTCAGCCTGGGGGTCTGGAGGGCTGGGCTGGGGGTGCCACCAGGTCCCCCACCCTGGGGAAGACCCCTCCTCACCTTCAGGGCGTCGATGGAGTTCTTGAGGGCGCAGAGCCGGGCCGTCTGCTCCAGCAGCCGCGCCGACGAGCTCCTCGCTGTGGGAATGGGAAGGGAGGGGTGGGCCATGGGGGACAGCAGCTGGGACCCCCTCGGCTTGGCACCAGCTGGGTTTTGGGGAATTTTGACCTCCTCAGGTCAGTACCAGGGGGGTTTGATCTCCTCCAGTTGGTACCAGGTGGGTTTTGGGGGTGACCTCCTCAGATTGGTACCAGAGAGTTTGATCTCCTCAGGTTGGTACCAGGTGGGATTTGGGGGGATTTTGACCTCCTCAGGTTGGTACTGGGTAGGTTTTGGGGAATTTTTATCTCCTCAGGTTGGTACCAGGGGATTTCAGGGGGTTTGATCTCCTCAGGTTGGTACCAGGTGGGTTTTGGGNCCTCAGGTCAGTACCAGGGGGGTTTGATCTCCTCCAGTTGGTACCAGGTGGGTTTGGGGGGATTTTGACCTCCTCAGGTTGGTACGAGGTGGGTTTTGATGTCCTCAGGTTGGCACCAGGTGGGTTTTGGGGAGTTTTTACCTCCTCAGGTTGTTACCAAGGGATTTCAAGGGGTTTGATCTCCTGAGGTACCAGGGAGTTTTGGGGAATTTTGACCACATCAGGTTGGTACCATGTGGGTTTTGGGAGGTTTGACTTCCTCAGGTTGTTACTAGGGGATTTCAGGGGGTTTGATCTCCTCAGGTTTGCAGAAGGTGGGTTTTGGGAGTTTGACCTCCTCAGGTTTGCAGAAGGTGGGTTTTGGGGGGATTTGATCTCCTCAGGTTTATACCAGGTGGGTTTTGGGGGTTTGATCTCCTCAGGTTGGTACCAGGCAGGTTTGGGGAAGGTTTGACCTCCTTGGATTAGTACCAGGAGAGTCTCAGGGATTTGGGGGGCTCCCCAGCAGGACAGGCTGAGCCACCCTGAAGCAGCTCATCCCCTGCACACTGAGCCACGTCCCCAACACACCAATGGCCCTGAGGAGAACAGGGATGAGCCCTGTGGGGACACAGGGCTGTCCCCCTCAACCCAAACACCCCAAACCCGCCACCAGAGCAGACCCCTCATCCCGCAGCGGGCGGGACACCGCTGCCAGCCCCTCCGCGGGCAGAGGGACGACACAGGAGTGCCACAACCCCAAGGAATGAATGTTCTGTAGGACCTACTGGACTTGCTCTGCCTCATGTCCACCACCTTGGCGTTGGCGCTGAGCTGGTAGAGGGTCTCCAGGAGCTGCGTGGTCTTGCGGTAGAGGCTCTGCGTGGGCAGCCCCTCGCCCGGCCGGTCCCGGGCCACGGCCACCCGTGGCACCTGCAGCGGGGCCAGGCTGGCCAGCTCCAGCTTCATCTGGGCGCCCTGGGAGCCGCGGGGAACCGGGGTCAGGGACACGGGGAGAAGGCAACGGGGAGGAGAGGCAGCAGGGATGGTCCCCAGGGAAGCCCTGGGACTGGGCCATGGGGCTGGGGGGATTTGGGAGCTGTTAATGAGCACAGCATCCCGTCCATGAATTAATATCCATTGCAATAGTTGGTTAATTGGATTGTTGGCTGGTGTGCACCGCGAGGTGTTCATTAATCGGTCAATCAATCAATCAGTCAATCAGGTTCAGTGGTGTCTGGACTGAGGGGGCCAGGGCTGGCAGGGACGTCATCAGCACCTCCAGTTCCCCCAGTTCCACCGGCATTCCCAGCTTCCAGTGCTGACCTCACTCTCAGCCCCTTCCCCTGGAGCCCTCCAGATGAGAGCCTGTTCTCCAACTCATCCCGCATCCCACAGGGATCACACCCCACAGGGATCACATTCCATACGGATCCCATCCCACACGGATCCCATCCCACAGGGATTACATCCCACACAGCTCCCATCCCACAGGGATCCCATCCCATGCCCCCCTGACCTTGAGCAGGTTGTTCTCGTTCTTGAGGTGTTTCAGGGAGAGCTGCAGGGCGTCGATCTGCTGGAGCAGGAGGGGTGAATCCTTCACCTGGACGGGGCCGGAGCCGCCTCCCGGCACCTGCCCGGCACCAACACCTGTGGAGGGGTCCCCACATCAGCCGTGCCACCCGTGACGGTGGCACAGGGACACGGCGTGCTGTCACCAACACGTGGCACCTCCCTGGAGAAGTTCTGCCAGCTCCCAGTGCCCCTTCCCAAGGCTCTCCAGGTGGGGGTCACCCCACTCTGCATCCACCACAGTTCCATGCTCATCCCTCCCTTCCCAACCCCCCTGGAGCCACCAGGGTTGGCAGCGTCCGAGCAGGACCCGGATCCTTCCCCGGCTCCCAAACGGAGCCGTGTCCCAGGGTTTGGGTGTCCTGGGATTTCATTTCCCTGCCATGCACTGGGGGCTGCATGCAGGGTGTGTCCGTACCTCGCTGCTGTTCCTCTGCAGCACAGGGAGAGGGGCCAGGAGAGACAAGAAAAATCAGGATTAAAGCCCCGGATTGGGCAGGAGAAGAGCTGTGGCTGGAGCAGCTCCAGGCTCCCATGGCCACATCTGGGACTGACCCCATTCCCAGCAGCTGGCAGTGACCCAAGCAGGACCCCTGCAATGCTCCCCCAGAACCACAGGTTTGGCACGGAGCTCCCAGGCTGCTCCTGCTCCTTTGGGAATGAGAATGTGCCAGCAACATTCCCGGAAGCCAGGACTGGGGGAATGTGGGAGAGGCTGTGGCTCCACGAGAGCCAGGAGCTGCTGTGGGAGCAGCATTTTCCCAAATTCCTGGTCCCACGTCATCCCTGGACCTCCTGTGCCAGGAGGACGGCCCAGCCCCGTTCCAGCCGTGCCCAGGGACGCCGGTCACTCACCCCCGGCGATGCCGGACACGATGGAGGCCACGCCCGAGGCCGGGGCCCCCCGCAGCCCCTCAATCGTCCTCTTGGACTGGTTGTTCAGGCGCTGCTTCAGCTCCACCTTCTCTGACTCCAGCTGGTCAATGTCAGCCTGGAGAGCGTCCATGGTCTCCTCAAACTCCCTGGGAAGAGCACACGGAGGGATGTGTGAGGCCAGGGATAGTGCTCGTCCAGAACCCCTTGTCCTGTCCCTCCATCCCTTGTCCCCAGTCCCTCTCCAGCTCTCATGAACCCCCTCAGGCACTGGAGGGGGATCTGAGCTCTCCCTGGAGCCTCCTCTTCTCCAGGTGAACATTCCCAAGCCTCCTCTTCTCCAGGTGAACATTCCCAACCCTCCCAGCCTGGCTCCAAGCAGAGGGAATCCAGTCCTTGGAGCAGCTCCGTGGCTTCCTCTAGATGAGCTCCACCAGGCTCCACAGCCCCAAACTCACTTCTCCTTCTTTTTGAGCAGTGTCTGGGTCTCATCCAGCTTGGTCTGGATCTTTTCCACGCGGTCATCCGCGTCCTTGGACGCGCTGTCCAGCTTCTTCTCCAGCAGGCTGAGCCGCACGTTGGCCTCGCTGAGCTCCTCGCCCTGGAGCGGCAGGGAAGGGAATCAGGGAGCTCCAGGGAGCTGGGGGAGCCCCCAAATCACCAGCACCCACGGCTGGAACCCCCAACAGCTCCCAGCTCCCACCCTGTGCACCCCGGAATGCGATGGGGGCGAGATCTGGATGGCAGCACCTCCCCCCTGCCCGCAGGAAAAACATCCCCAGGAGATCTGGATGGGGCTTGGGATCAGCATCTCCGTGGGTAGGAAGTCACCAGGAGTGTGGAGGTGAATCCCACAGCAGCCAGGAAGGCAGGGATTGGGGAGAGATGGGCAGGGATGGGTGAGGGACAGCCAGGGATCAGTGAGGGATGGGCAGGGATCAATGAGGGATGGGCAGGGATCAGTGAGGGAGGGACAGGGATAGGTGAGATGGGCAGGGATTGATGAGGGACAGGCAGGGATCAGTGAGGGATGGGCAGGGATGGGTGAAGAACAGGCAGGGACAGGTGAGGAGGAGCCAGGAAGGCAGGGATCAGTGAGGAACACCTCACCTTGATCTTGAGGGACTTCTTCAGCTCCTTGATGACCGTCTCCCTGTCCTCCAGCTTCAGCCCCAGCCCCTCGGCATCCGTGATCTCCGCCCGGAGCGCGGCCGCCCGGAGCTCCGCCGGCGGCGTGGGCTGGACCAGCGGGACAATCAGGATTTTAGGAACAATCCCAGACACTGCAGCTGCCCAGCTCCCTGTCCTGGTCACCCACAGCCCCCTGGTGACCGCGGGCAGTGACAGAACAGAGCCCAGCCCACCTTGTTCTGCGGGCGGTCGGCGTCGTACTCGCCCTCCTGCATGGCCGTGGCCATCTTGTTCATGGTGGCCATGAGGATGCTGCAGGACTGGCGCAGGCACTCGTAGGGATTGATGCCCTGGGAGCCGTAAATCTGGGAAGGACGGGAAGGACGTGGGTGGTGGCCCCTGGGCCAGGCTCACAGCCCCTGACCCACATCCCACAGCTGGTGTTTCCCTCTGATGGTTAAGGATGTTCCTCTGATATTTAAGGGTGTCCCTGTAATGTTTAAGATTTCCCTCTGATGTTTAAAATGTCTCTCTGCTGGTTAAGGATATTCCTCTGATGTCTAAGGATGACCCTCTAATATTTAAGGATGTCTCCTTGATGTTTAGGGTGTCCCTCTGACGTTTAAGAGGTTCCCCTGATGTTTAAGCGTGTCCCTCTGATGGTTAAGGATGTTCCTCTGATATTTAAGGGTGTCCCTGTAATGTTTAAGATTTCCCTCTGATGTTTAAGGGTGTCCCTCTGATGTTTAAGATGTTCCTCTGATGTTTAGGGGTGTCCCTCTGAGGTTCAAGAATCGTCCTTAAAATCCACATCCCACACGAAACCTTCATGTCCATCAACAAATCCGACCAACAAAAGGTGAAGAATTCCACACACAAAAATCCAGGTAACACCGAAGAGAAGCAGGCGATTTACACAAAACCCACCCCTTGTCCCTTCACCGCCATTATTACACCAAAATCAGCACCAAATCCGGACACACCCCATCCACCGTGCCCAGGCAAAGAGATGGAAAAGGCTCTGGGGACAGCTGAGGGGGCTCAGCCTGGAGGAACGGAGGCTGTGGGGCGACCATTCCTCTCTCTACAAGAACTCCCCACCACCATTCCCCGCTATGGAATGTGGGAACGTGGATGAGGATACCCCACCACACCCGGCAAAACCCCACCAACATCCCCTCGGCGAGACCGCGGAGCCGCAGGGCCAGTGCAGGGCGAGGCACGGTGCACGTGTGGCACATTCCCTGGCTGCATTCCAGTTGGGAACGGATGGAGAAGGATGGGAAGGATGGGAAGGATGGGCAGGGTGTCCCACCTGCTCGCTGACTTTGAAGGCCAGCTCCTCGAGGCGCGGGGCCGGCAGCCCCTCGTTCTCGGCCAGCGGCGCGATCAGCTGCGCCCCGGCCGCCGCCACCTCCTGCAGCACGGCCACCACCCAGGTCAGGTGCTTCCGGCATTCCAGCAGCGTGTCCGACACCTGGCAGGGAAAAGGGGATGAGCGGGAAGGGCACGGAGACGGGGGCTCCTGGAATCCACGCGTGCCCCGGGATCCTCGCTAGGATTGGGGGAAGGAACGGGAAGGTGGAGGGGAAGCAGGTCCTGGGTCTCCGTCCGAGATGGGAACAGATGCCACATCCATCGTGTCCATGGAAGGAGCTCCAGGAGCAGCTGAGGGAGCTGGGAAAGGGGCTCAGCCTGGAGAAAAGGGGGTTCAGGGGGGACCTTGTGGCTCTGCACAACTCCCTGACAGGAGGGGACAGCTGGGGAATGGATTTGGGATCTTATCCCAGGGAATGGCCTCAGGCTGGGCCAGGTTGGATATTGGGAAAATTCCTCTTGGGAAGGGCTGTCCCACCCTGGCACAACTGCCCTGGACAGGGGCAAGTCCCCATCCCTGGGGAGACTTAACATCCACATGGATGTGGCACTTGGGGACAGTGCCAGTGGTGGCCTCAGCAGTGCTGTGCGTGTGGCTGGACTCTGGGATCTCCAAAGGATTTTCCAACCTAAACCGGTCCCTGATTCCGTGATCCCAGCTCAGCTCGTGATCCCAGCTCAGCTCGCACCACTTCCCTCCGCCCTGAGCTGCTGCCCAGCTCCCCCGGGGCGTTTGCTGCCGGCCCAGCGCATCCCACAGCTCCCAGTTTGTGCCTGGGGCGCGTCCCTGCCCCGCCCACCTGCGCTCCGAAGCCCAGGGCCGCGGGAATTCCCGGCGCGTCCGTGCCCGGCATGCGGCGCCGGATCTTCTTGCAGAACTGGCGGATGTCGCTGCAGGACGTCTCCAGGTCCTTGAGCAGGATGGCCAGGTCGGCCGCCTCCTGCCCGGCCTGGGGACACAGAGGGACTTCAGAAGGACATCGGGACACGGGGACCTCAGAGGGACACGGGGACAGAGAGGGGCAGAGGGACAGAAGGACTTGGACCTCAGAGGGACACGGGGACAGAGAGGGGCACAGGGACAGAGGGATTTGGATCTCAGAGGGACACGGGGACAGAACAGGGACAGAGGGACTTGGATCCCAGAGGGACACAGGAAGAGAGGGATATGGGATCTCAGAGGGACACAAAGGGACCTTAAGAGAGAGGGACCTCAAAGGGACACAGGGAGGAGAGGGACATGGGGCACAAAGGGACCTTGGACAGAGGGAACCTCAGAGGGACACAGGGACAGAGGGATCTTAGAGGGACATGGGGCACAAAGGGACCTCAGACTGAGGGAACCTCAGAGGGGCATGGGGACACAGAGGGACTGTAGACAGAGGGACCTCAGAAGGTCACAGGGAAGGAGAGGGACATGGAGGGACCTCAGAGGGACACAGAGACAGAGGGACATGGGGACACAGAGGGACCTTAGGCAGAGGGAGATCTGACAGACACAGGGACAGAGAGGGACCTCAGAGGGACACAGAGACAGAGGGACATGGGGACACAGAGGGACCTTAGGCAGAGGGAGATCTGACAGACACAGGGACAGAGAGGGACCTCAGAGGGACATGAGGAGACAGATTTTAGAGACATGGAGACAGAGGAGGATGTCAGACAGAGGAAGAAGAAGGGATCTCAGAGGGACACGGGAACAGCAGGAAGCTGGCACGTGCCCAGCCATCCTGGCAGGTGCTACCTGCAGGAAGATCCTACCTGGAGGAAGGTGCTACCTGGAGGAAGATCCTACCTGGAGGAAGGCCCGCAGCCGGCACACCTCCACCCCCATGCAGTCCAAGGCACTCTGGGTGAACTGTGGGCACAGGCACAGGGGACCCTCAGCAAAGGGACAGGGACAGGAGGGGTCCCAGGGCACACTGGGATTCAGTCCCAGGAATTCCAGGATGGACCCTGCCACCACCCCAGGATTTTCAGGAGCAGGGAAACAGGCTGAGGCAGGCAGGTAATTTTTGGCCTATTTTGGTTTTACCCAGGGGGTGGAGGATGCTGGTTCCTCCCTTGGGAAATCCGGGATACAACCCCCACCCTGGGACATGAGGGTCTCCGCATTCCCATTCCTGCTCTTCTCATCCAATGTCCCCATTCCCTGACCCCAGTGCCACCACTGGGGAAGAGTGGCTGCTCTGGGCAGTGACAGCAGGGGCACCTCCCCTCCCACAGGGATCCTGGGGGACACTAAGGTGGAAAAGAGGGATCAGGGAAGGGTTGTTCCCACTCACCTTGATGTGGTCAGCCAGCTGCAGGGTGCAGTCCTCAGCCTGGTCAGCCAGGTGGATGCTGTACAGGTGCTGTGGGAATGGCAGGATCAGCACCCACAGGGGTTGGCACACACGGAAAAATCCCATCAAAAACCCCTCCCCAGATTTTGAGGGTTTGGGCCATTTTTTAAATGGAAGTAACAACAGTGCCCCAAAAAGAGCTGGTGGTGCTTAATTCCACAGGTCAGCAGCGTGGAGGGAAGGAATGTGGGATGGGAGAACCACGTCCCCCGGGGACACAGAGCAGGGGACACAGCCAGGACCAGCTGGGTGACAACACCCAAAAGGAAAGGGCTGCCAAAAGGAGCTAAATCCCAGCTGATCCACGGGCCAAGGGCTGGATATCCAACAGGTGAGGTGGCACCTGCCCCCAGCCCCACCTGGTAGTACTTGATGGCTTTGGTGAGCGGCTCCACGTTGACGGTCTCGTCCAGCTGGTCCTTGTGGAGCAGCTCGATCAGGAAGTCCAGGGAGCGCTCGTGGACGCTCATCTCGGGGTACAGGGTGCCCACCTTCTTGTACACCTCCACACTGCAGCGGTTCAGGGCCCTGAGGGCACAGGGACAAGGGGCTGGGTGCACCTCCGGGCAGGGCAGGGGAAATCAGAGCCCTGAGGCGCTGCTGGCCCCGGGCACAGGGACACAGCCACGACCTGGCTGGTGCTGGAGGGATGGCTCCTTCCCAGGGAGGGTCACAGAGATGTGACCCCCTCACAGGGGAATAAGGGGATCCTGCTGCTTCTTTGTAGCCTGGCTCCCAAAATTCCTTCATGTGCCACCTCTTGAGAAGGAGAAGGGGAACCCAGCCTTCTTTTCTAGCCTGGCTCCCAAAATCCCTCCTCATGTCCCCCCTTGGGAAGGACACAGAGGTCATGAGAAGGGGATCCTCGTGTTTTTTTTCTAAACTAACTCTCAAAATTCCTTCATGTGCCATTTCTTGAGAAGGAGAAGGGGAACCCAGCCTTCTTTTTTAGCCTGGCTCCCAACATCCCTCCTCATATCCCCCCTTGGGAAGGACACAGAGAGGTCATGAAGAAAGGGATCCCACTGCTTTTTTCTAGCCTGGCTCCCAACATCCCTCCTCATATCCCCCCTTGGGAAGGACACAGAGGTCATGAGAAGGGGATCCTCGTGTTTTTTTTCTAAACTAACTCTCAAAATTCCTTCATGTGCCATTTCTTGAGAAGGAGAAGGGGAACCCAGCCTTCTTTTTTAGCCTGGCTCCCAACATCCCTCCTCATATCCCCCCTTGGGAAGGACACAGAGGTCATGAGAAGGGGATCCTCGTGTTTTTTTTCTAAACTAACTCTCAAAATTCCTTCATGTGCCATTTCTTGAGAAGGAGAAGGGGAACCCAGCCTTCTTTTTTAGCCTGGCTCCCAACATCCCTCCTCATATCCCCCCTTGGGAAGGACACAGAGGTCATGAGAAGGGGATCCTCGTGTTTTTTTTCTAAACTAACTCTCAAAATTCCTTCATGTGCCATTTCTTGAGAAGGAGAAGGGGAACCCAGCCTTCTTTTTTAGCCTGGCTCCCAACATCCCTCCTCATATCCCCCCTTGGGAAGGACACAGAGGTCATGAGAAGGGGATCCTCGTGTTTTTTTTCTAAACTAACTCTCAAAATTCCTTCATGTGCCATTTCTTGAGAAGGAGAAGGGGAACCCAGCCTTCTTTTTTAGCCTGGCTCCCAACATCCCTCCTCATATCCCCCCTTGGGAAGGACACAGAGGTCATGAGAAGGGGATCCTCGTGTTTTTTTTCTAAACTAACTCTCAAAATTCCTTCATGTGCCATTTCTTGAGAAGGAGAAGGGGAACCCAGCCTTCTTTTTTAGCCTGGCTCCCAACATCCCTCCTCATATCCCCCCTTGGGAAGGACACAGAGGTCATGAGAAGGGGATCCTCGTGTTTTTTTTCTAAACTAACTCTCAAAATTCCTTCATGTGCCATTTCTTGAGAAGGAGAAGGGGAACCCAGCCTTCTTTTTTAGCCTGGCTCCCAACATCCCTCCTCATATCCCCCCTTGGGAAGGACACAGAGGTCATGAGAAGGGGATCCTCGTGTTTTTTTTCTAAACTAACTCTCAAAATTCCTTCATGTGCCATTTCTTGAGAAGGAGAAGGGGAACCCAGCCTTCTTTTTTAGCCTGGCTCCCAACATCCCTCCTCATATCCCCCCTTGGGAAGGACACAGAGGTCATGAGAAGGGGATCCTCGTGTTTTTTTTCTAAACTAACTCTCAAAATTCCTTCATGTGCCATTTCTTGAGAAGGAGAAGGGGAACCCAGCCTTCTTTTTTAGCCTGGCTCCCAACATCCCTCCTCATATCCCCCCTTGGGAAGGACACAGAGGTCATGAGAAGGGGATCCTCGTGTTTTTTTTCTAAACTAACTCTCAAAATTCCTTCATGTGCCATTTCTTGAGAAGGAGAAGGGGAACCCAGCCTTCTTTTTTAGCCTGGCTCCCAACATCCCTCCTCATATCCCCCCTTGGGAAGGACACACATGGAGGGTCATGGAGAAATGACCCAATGGCAAGATAATAAAACCCACCCCACCACCCTTTCCCAGCCCGGCTCCCCAAATCCCTGGGACCCCGCCCGCAGAGGGAGGGAAGGGGCGGGGTGGGGCGGGCACTCACTGCTCGTATTTGTGCAGCGTGGCCTGGAGCAGGCTCAGGGAATAGACGAGGCCGGCGGCGAAGCTGAGCTGCTCGCCCGGGGCTCCTCGCAGCCCCGCCCGCTCCGCGCAGCTCTCGCTCAGCTCGAACCTCTCCTGCGCCTGTTTGCTGATCAGCTCGGCCTGCGGGGGACAGGGAAATCCTTCAGGGCATCCCACGCTTCCCTGCTTTGGGATAACAGCCCCTGCAGCCCCGAAAAGTGACCCGTCCTTGCAAAGCGGCCGCTGGCACCGCGGCTGAGCGCTGGCACCGCTGAGTCACCACCCCCGGCTGCTGCCTCCCCTTCTCTTCTCCCGGAATGTGGGAGGTGGATTTGCAGAGAATTCTGAAAGCCCGACAGAAGGCTCACACGGTTTGTATCTGTGTGCAAACTCTGAGATAAGAAATGCTGACTGAGAAATGTCACGGAACAGGACGGACATTGTTGGGGGAGAAACGAGTTTCAAGGGATGGCCTTGCAAATAAAAAGAGATACTTTGGAGAAACAGAACTATGAAAGGTTCATAATGCCTTAAAGCCAATCGTCTAAAGTCACACCACAATGGGTGATTTTAGATGGATTGGCTTTAAGGCATTATTAGCAGCATTGTGTGGCAAAAGCTGATAGGCCAAGAAATACTTAAATTGTATTGTAATTAGGAAATTGTTGGCTTCTGATTCTAAATGGTGTGAATTGTGACATCTGTATTGTCTCACCCTTCACACGAGACTGAAAATGGGATAAAAGTATTTTATGACTTAATAATAAATAAATAAAATGCTTATTTTATAAATACTGAATAAAAGTATGCAGTGTGCAGTACACACTCACACACTATGTATTTGTACGTAAACTTTGTGAGGATTCTGCCAGGCTTTCAGAATTGCCTACAAATCCATTTCCCACACAGCCCACTTGATCATCGTGGAATCACGCAATTATTTAGGGTGGAAAAATCCCTTCAGACCCTCGAGCCCAACTGTTCCCCCAGCACCACGTCCCCAAGTGCCACATCCACAGAGCTGATAAATCCCCCCAGGAACTGGAGACTCCAGCACTGCCCTGAGCAGCTGTGCCAGGGCTGGACACCCCTTTCCAGAAGGAACTTTCCCCACCATCCCCTTCCAGTCGCTCAAGAACTCGGGGAACAGCAAACGCTCAGAACCCCCAATTCCCCCAGGGACAAAGGTGTCGTTTCCCAGCCCGGGTTCTCCCCAGCCTGTCCCACCTTGCAGATGAGGCGTGGGATGAGCAGCAGCACCAGGACGCAGTCGTGGTCGCCGCCGTGCCGCAGGAAGCTGTCGGGCATGAAGGAGGTGAGGAGGGAGACGTGGCGGTTGGCCTGCTGCACCTCCATCTGCCGCAGCTCCATCTCGATGGCCTGCGGGGACACCCGGTCACCCGGCTGCTCCGGAGCCTCCCCGGCACAGCCCAGCTCAGGGGGAGAAATCAGGGAATGCTCTTCCTTTGGAGAATGCCTCCAAGCCTGTCTGGCATCTCCTGACCAAGCCAGTGTCACCCCCTGCCATGGGCAGGGACACCTTCCACCACCTCAGGGTGCTCCAAGCCCCATCCAGTCTGGCCTTGGACACCTCCAGGGGGTGGGGTAGCCAGAGTTTCTCTGGGAAATCCATTCCAGGGCCTCCCCAGCCTCACAGGGAAGGATTTTTTCCCAATATCCCATCTATCCCTGCCCTCTGGCAGTGGGAAGCCATTCCCTGTATCCTGGAGCTCTATTCCCTTGTCCCCAGTCCCTCTCCAGCTCTCCTGATGCCCCTTTAGGCTCTGCAAGGGGCTCTGAGGTTTCCCTGGAATTTTTCCTTCTCCAGGTGAACATTCCCAGCTCTCCCAGCCTGGATCCAGAGCAGAAAGGCTCCAAAATCATGGAATGGTTTGGGTTGGAAGGACCTTAAAGCCCATCCTGTGCCACCCCCTGCCATGGGCAGGGACACCTCCCACTACCCCAGGCTGCCCCAAGCCCTGTCCAAGCTGGCTTTGGACACTTCCAGGGATCCAAGGGACAGCCACAACTCTGGGAATACCCCGGAGCCTGTCCCAGGGCATGGATAAGCCCATCCAGGTCTCCTGCTGGCCCTACCTTGGCGTGGGCTTTTGTCTCTGCGAACTTGATCTTGAAGTCGAACATCTCAGGAGGCGGCTGCTGCTGCTTCTCCGCAGACGCTTCCTGCTGGCTCATCAGCTCCCGGTTCACGTCCTGGGCACGGGGAGATGGGACGTGGGGACATGGAGATCAGGGACCCCACACCCTCAGCAGGCCCCTCCCCAAACCTCCCAGCACCTCCTCCTTGTGCAACACCCAGCGAAGGCGGAGGGGAGAGAGAGGCACCAAGCGTGTTCCAGGCCAGGAAGATCCACAGGCTCATTCCCCAGCTCCCTTCCCTGCCAGGAGACCTGAGCCCAGGGCTGGGGTAGCCCCTACAGGGAAGAGTTCTTTCCCAATATCCCATCTAAACCGCCACTTTTCCTGTGTCCTGCCCCTCCAACCCTTGTCCCAAGTCCCTCTCCAGCTCTTCTGGAGCCCCTTTAGGCCCTGGAAGGGGCTCTGAGGTCTCCTTGAAGGCTTTCCCTTCTCCAGGCTGGACATTCCCAGCTCTCCCAGCCTGTCCCTGTAGGAGAAGGCACTTGGTGGGGGGGAGGGTCCAAGTCCCATGAGGAACCCACTCAGCCCCAAGCCGTGTCCTGCCGTGCCCAGGTCTGCCGGACATTCCCAAGGGATGTTCCCTCAGGCTCTCCTGCCCAGCAGGTGATCTCCAGGAGGAGCTGGAGGTGTCCCTGACCTGCAGGTGAGCCGTCAGCTCCCGGTACTTTTTGATGGTCTGCTGGTAGTCGGCCACGGTCTCCTGCGCGGCCTCCACGCGCTTCTCGGCCTCACGCACGCGGGCCGTGGCCATGTCCAGCTGCTCCCGCAGCTCCAGCTCCGTCTCCCGGGCGTTCTCCTGCAGCTCGTCGTTCATCTCGTTCATGGCTTCCTGCGGGGAGGTGGCACCGGCGGGGACAAAGTCACACCGTGTGGCTCAGAGCTTCCCCAAATCCCTTTGGCTCCGCAGCTGGGCGGCTCTGTGGTTCCAGCCCCGCCACCCTGAGCCGCTGGAGCAGCTGTTATCCCAGGGAATTCTGCCTTACCAGGTCCCCAACGGTCTCACGCAGCTCCCGGACCTTCTCCTCCAGGTCCAGGTTTCTCTCTGTCAGAGTCTCCACCATCTCCTCAGCACCCAGCGCTGCGTCCACCTGCAAGGACACACATCCCCATCTATCTGTGTGCCAGGACACACATCCCAATCCATCTGTGTGCCAGGACACACATCCCAATCTACCTGTGAGCCAGGACACACATCCCCATCTATCTGTGTGCCAGGACACACATCCCAATCCATCTGTGTGCCAGGACACACATCCCAATCTACCTGTGAGCCAGGACACCCATCCCAATCTACCTGTGAGCCAGGACACACATCCCAATCTACCTGTGTGCCAGGACACACATCCCAATCTATCTGTGTGCCAGGACACACATCCCAATCCATCTGTGTGCCAGGACACACATCCCAATCCATCTGTGTGCCAGGACACATAACCCAGTCCATCCCCTGCCAGGACACACATCCCAATCCATCCTAGCACATGGTGGCACAGACAGTTTTAGTGGAGAAATGAGGATTCTGGGAGCTCTGCTCTGCCAAGAGCCCACCTGAGCCATGGCAGGTGTGACCCAGCCTGGAGGGATTGCAGGAACAGGGATCCCTCCCAGGGGCTTCCCAAGGAAGGATCATCATCATCCCAGCAAGAAGGTGGGATGGTGGGCACAGAACATTGTCCATGCCCTGTGCTCAGGAGCCACCCACATCCAGGCAGAGCCCAGCACAGCCCCACTGCTGGAGCAGGGTTTGGAATTAGGGAATATGGGCCCAGGAGTGTTGGTCCCTGCAGTGGGATCACTGCACGTGGCTCTCCAGGAGCCTCAATGCCCCAAACGTCCCCAAACTGCCCCCATTGTCCACAAACAGTCCTAAATATCCCATCCCACCTGTCCCTCACCTGCTCCTTGAGCTCATCCACCGTCTTCTCCGCCTGCTTCACCTCCTCCTGCAGCTTCTCCCGCTGCTGCCGCAGCGACTCCAGCTCCGTGTTCTTCTTCTCCATCTGCTTCTGGAGCTTCACGTGCTCCTGCTTCTCCGAGGCGGACAAGTCCCTCATCCTGGGACAGCCACAGGTCCCGTCAGGGCCAGCCCAGGAGCACCTGGTCCCTCCCTGGACGCTGCTCCTGGGGAGGCACCAGCAGAGCCAAGAGCCCCCGCCCGCTCCAGCCAGGATAACGGAGCTCATCCATCCCCATCAGCCCCTCCCTGCTGGGGACATGAGCAACCTTCCCAAAATTCAGCTCATTTTCAGCAAGGGATGGATGGGTCCCACCTGAACTTCTTGGCTGGGGATTCCCAAATGAAAAGCCCTCGAGCCCTGGAAGGTGGGATCATCCATGGAAAGGTAGATCCCAGGGCTGGGCAGGGGCTGGAGAACAGGTGCTGGGATACTGAGCACCACCTCCGTAGGGAATGAGGCATGGGAAGGGTCTGGAGTGGCTCATTTTGTCCCCTCCCCACAATCCCCTGTGACAAGGGACCCTCCCTTCCCTGTGGATGTTTTAGGACCTTGGCAAAGACCCCAGACCTATCAGCAGGAATGACATGTGCTGCTCCAGAGAAGGACTGGGATTGGTGCTGTCAGACTGAGGGGGCACAAGAGGCCTGGGAAGGAATTTTGGGGAGCACAGGGGGGCTCCCACCTGACAAGAGCCTCCTTGAGCCTGGCGTTCTGCTCCTCCAGCTGCTTGACCTGGTAGCTGGATGCTGCTCCGTCAGAGCCTGCGGAGGAAGGGAAGAATCAGAATCCTGGAATCCCAGACTGGTTTGGATGGGAACAGAGCTTAAATCCCAGCCATTCCCACCCCCTGACATGGGCAGGGACACCTTCCACCACCCCAGGGTGCTCCAAGCCCCATCCAACCTGGCTTTGGACACTTTCAGGGATGGAGCAGCCACAGCTTCTCTGGAAAAATTCATTCCAGAGCCTCGGGACCCTCACAGAGAAGATTTCCTTCCCAATATCCCACCTAACCCCATCCCCATTCTCCATTCCCCAGGCCCAAAGTCCCTCTCCCTTCCCACCTTTCTCCTCGATCTCGTGCTTGAGGATCTCCAGGTCCATGGTGAGGTATTCCACCTTCTCCTTGAGGGAATCCACCTCCTGCTGCAGGGACTCTGCCCGCTCCTCGGCCATCTCCTTGTCCAGCGTGGCCATCTCGATGGCGTCGGCCGTGTCCGCCATCTCCTCCATGTACCTTTCCTTGGCCTCCAGGGCATCCTTGGCTTCCTGTGGGTGAGCACAGCAGGTGAGGGCACCCCACAACTCTGGAGAGACCCCACAACAGCCCTCAGGAAATTATTGTCCCTCAAGGCTCTCCCAAATCCAACGGACATCGGTTTATCTGGGATGGGAGGGGACGTTCCAGGGTGTCCCACTCCCCTCTTCCCTGCTCCACACCCAGAGAGCCTGGTAGGAAAACCATCACCCCATGAGGACAGGTAAGGTAAGGAGACAGGGAATACTGGAGCAGACAGATAAATCCCTGGAGAAAGAAACCAGGAATCCACCGTGGAAAAAGTAGGGCAGGGAGAAGGAAATGCTCCTTGGCTGCTTGGATGGAGTCCTGGGAGCTGCAGGCACAGGGGAGGGGGAAAGGGAAGCACCTGGAACTCCTGGAGAGAGAGAGAGAGAGGGAGGGAAGAAGGAAGCACCTGGAGAGAGAGAGAGAGGGAAGAAGGAAGCACCTGGAGAGAGGAGGGAGAGGGAAGCACCTGGAAAGAGAGGGAGTAAGGAATCCAAAGTCCCACCTTGGCTCAGCCTGGTTCCCAAATACACCCCACGCTGATTCAGAGCAGAGGAAAAGACCTCGAGTTGCACCAAGGGAGGTTTGGTTGGATATTGGGAAAACCTCCTCCCAGAAAGGTTTGTCAGGGCTGGAATTCCTCCCGGGGTCACCCCCGCCCAGGGACACTCACTCACCTTCTTGGCCTCCTTCAGGCGCTTCTGGAGGTCAGCCTGCTGCTCCTGCATTTTGCTCTTCCATTCCTGCACCTGCTCCAGCTGGATCTTGTATTTCTCCAGCTCCTTGAGCTTGGCCTTGTCCTCATTCCGCTTGATTTTCAGCGTCTCCAGCTTCTCCTCAAGGTCCCTGACCTGGGCACGGAGATTCTCCTCCTCCTACAACACCGAGCCGAGAGTTAGGGCAGGAGCAGGGACATCCTTTGGACAGAGCTCCGAGGATGTTCCTGGAAGCCCAGAGAACATGGCCTGACTTTTGTCATCAATATTGGGGCAATTTGAGAAGAGAGGGACTTGGGACAAGAGCCTGGAGTGCCAGGAGAAGGGGGAATGGCTTCCCACGGCAGAGAGCAGGATTAGATGGGATATTGGGAAGGAATTCCTGGCAGTGAGGGTGGTGGAGCTCTGGCACAGGTTGCTCAGAGAAACTGTGGCTGCCTGATCCCACTGCAGTGTCCACATCATTCCCAGGTGATCTCCCCCCAGGGAAAATTGATCCAGGTCCTTTTCCAGCAGCTCAGCTCCCAGGGCAGGGAAAGGCTGATGCCAGCATTCCCCAAGGAAGGGCTGCAGGGACAAAGGGATGTGACCTCCCACCCTGGCAGCAGCCACCAGGGCTAAAGCTTCAAATCCCAAAGCTGGGTGACAGCAAGGAACAGGCCTTGGAAAAATCCAGAACCTCCCCTGGATTCCTCCTCTGCTGCTTTCCCAGGCTGGACATTTGATGTCCCCAAAAAAGCCACTTCTGCACCCAGTTACAGAACCACTCACCAGAGAGCTCTGGGAATGGGGACATGGGTGGGGACATCCCCTATTCCCACCCTGGGGTGCCTCCTCCAGGTCTCCCTTCCACACACAATCCCAAAGCCTTGTCCTCTCCTGCTCTTCCCTTGTGCCCCAAATCTCTCCCAAGCTCTAATTAACTCACTAATCAAACCAGGATAGAAGTGATGAAGAAGTATTTTAAAATGGGAATAACTCTGTAATGATTAAAAATCCCTGAATCTGGGAAATATTGGATCTTTCCAGTGAGCTTTGCATCCCGAGGCAGGAGGGCCCCCAGAGCATCCCTGCTGGTTCCTCCACCCCAATTCTCCCAAGTCTGGGAAATCCTGAGCCTCTCCAAGGGATCTTTGCATCCCAAGGCAGGAGGGCCCCCACAGCATCCCAGTTCTCCCAGCACCAGTGGGTGTTGCCAGCTGGGCCCTCTGGATTGAAAAGGAACAAGTTCTGACGACTCAGAGCTTAAACTCTGCCAAACTGCTCCGATGCCACCTGTGTCCCACAGGGATCTGGGAAGGGATGGAGGTGCACTGGGAATTCTCTTTGGAAGTTGCCCTCCCAACTGTGCTGCCTCTGCCTCTGCCTCTGTCCTGGCCAGCTCTGACCTGTCCCAATGCTCCTCCTGCAGCTCAGTGACCCTCCAAGGCACCTCTCCTTCCCTTCCCTTCCCTTCCCTTCCCTTCCCTTCCCTTCCCCTCCCCTCCCCTCCTCCTGCTCCTCCTCCTCCCCCCGTGCTGGGAGCAGTTCTCTCTCCTGCCCTCCAGGGGAGCACCGGCAGAACCCAGCGCTCACCTGGGCAGGGCTCAGGGCAGGGTTCACCTGGGCAGGGCTCACCTTGGTGGGCGAGGGCATCGGGGGAGCCCCCGGGGAGCCCAGGGAGGGCGTGGGGATGACGGGGGCCACCAGCGGGGTCTGGGCGGGCGTGCCGGGCTCGCTGCTGCTCATCTCCCCGCCGGACGCCGAGGCCGAGCCCGAGGGCCCGGCCGTGCCACCGGACGCCGATGATGTGGGGGTCCGGGTGGGCTGCAAAACACCGGCAGGGGTGAGGGGGAGTCAGGGGGGGACGTGCCAAGGGAATGAACTGAACTCCCAGATTGTCATTTCCAGCAGGGGACACCTGGAGTGGGGTGACGGTGGGGAGTGTCCCTGACTGGTGTCACTGTAGGGACGCCCAGGAATTCTGCTCTGGAGGAGCTGGGCTCGGAGAGGATTCATGGATAATCCATTAGGGAAGGACTCCACATGTTTCCCAGAGGAGCTGTGGTTGCCTCATATCCCTGGAAGTGCCCAAGGGCAGGGCTTGGAGCAACCTGGGATGGAGGGAGGTGTCCCTGGATGATCTCCAAGGTCCCTTCAACCCAAACCATTCCAGGATTAAAGGTCCCAGCTCCAGAGGGCGAGACAGCAAAACCTCAGAACCCACCAAGATGAGAACCCAGTTTTAGGGGAGCAACAAGAAGATCAACAAGGAGCAAGTTCCCAGAGTCCAGTGGGGCCTGGTGCTGCTTCATTAGCACTTATGAGGCTGTTAATTAATCAATCACTGTCTGAACCCAGGCAGTGGGAAAAGGGGTGGGGGAAGCACCAGGTGCCCCCCACCGGTCTCCTCAGGAACCCTATTTCTGGACCACTCACCTCTGCCCGTGTAAATTAAATTTCCTGACTTAATTTTGTTCCTGGAAATGGGATTTTTGATGCCATGAGGGTTCACCAGGTGCGTGGTTTCACCCACGGGCACAGCTGGGAAGGAGAAACATTCACCCTCTGCCCTTATTTTCCCCAAAATGGAGACAAATCTGAGTTAACTCGATTGCAGCAAGTCCAGCACCTCTTGGATAGGCCCAGCCTGCCCTCCAGGGATGATCCCAGTTCTTCCAGACACCAAAACCAGGGAATTTCTGGGTGGCACCCAGCCCTGCATGCTTTCTTCCAGATACAACTCAAAACAAAGATCTTTGTTGTTCCTGGTGCTTTTGGGGTCACAGATCCCTCAGAGAGAGCAGAGTTAGATGGGATATTGCAAAGGGATTCCAGGCTGTGAGGGTGGGGAGGCCCTGGCACAGGCTGCCCAGAGAAGCTGTGGCTACCTCTGGATCCCTGGCAGTGCCCAAGGCCAGGTTGGGCAGGGCTTGGAAGCAACCTGGGATAGTGGGAGGTGGTCCTGGGTGGAGCCGGATGGGCTTTAGGTCCCTTCCAACCCAACCCAACCCAAGCCATTCCATGATTCCGGGATCCCAACTCCACCTCCCTGCCCAGCGCAGGTGTGAGACCAAAGGAGCAGGAGGTCCCACAGGACATCCCTGCAGAGACATCAACAAGAACCATTCAAACCCAGGGAATGGGACAGGATCCCAGAGCCCTGGGGCTGATGGAATCCACCTCTCCCTGGGGCAAGGTGCTGGAAGCATCCGGTGAGATTGGAGCCTCCCCCTGCAGCGCCCTGGCACAGGAGAGTTCTCCATCTCCAAACTCAATCCTTAAGAATTTCCCTCCCATTTCCTCCCTTCAAGCCACAAGTCCCTTCCCAAGGTGAATCCTGCTGGCTGGAGCAGCCCCTGAGGGCCAGCTGGGACCACACAGCTCTGCCTGACACCTCAGGCTCTCTCAGATCCCACTCAGATCCCACTGCAAAACACCGGGCACAAGCTGGGACAGTCAGGGAGCAGCAACCCCCACAGGGACCCCCTGGCACAGCCTGGGCACTGCCACACGGATTTCGTGCTGTTCCACGGCCATTCCATCCTGGGAGAGAGTCCCCAAGGATCTGAACCTGCTCCAGAGGAGTCCGTCACCCCCGTGAGCTCCTCTGGGCTCTGCACAATGAGGTGGAAGGACAAAGGGAATGCACGGTGGGGTTGGGAACCAGTGGGTCATGTTTGAACGGGGTTGGCACCCGATGGGTGGGGCTGGAGTGGGGCTGGCCACCAGTGCATCATCTTTGGGTGGTGCTGGGACCAAATGGACCACGTTTGGGTGGGACTGGGACCCAATGGATCACGTTTGGGTGAGACTGGGACCCAATGGATCACACTTGGGTGGTGTTGACACCTAAAGGATCATGTTTGTGTGGGACTGGGAACCAATGGATCGTGTTTGAGTGTGGTTGGCAATGAATGGATCATGTTTAGGTAGTGCTGACACCCAACGGATCATGTTTGGGTGGTGTTGACACCCAGTGGATCATGTTTGGGTGGGATTGGGAACCAATGGATCATGTTTGGATGGGGTTGGCAATGAACAGATCATGTTTGGGTGGTGTTGACACCCAATGGATCATGTTTGGGTGGGACTGGGAACCAATGGATCGTGTTTGGATGGNTTGACACCCAGTGGATCATGTTTGGATGGGACTGGGAACCAATGGATCATGTTTGGATGGGGTTGGCAATGAACTGATCATGTTTGGGTGGTGTTGACACCCAGTGGATCATGTTTGAGTGGGACTGGCAATGAATGGGTGGTTTTTGAATGGGGTTGGCACTCGATGAGTTGTGTTTGAGTGGGGCTGGCACCCAGTGGATCATGTTTGAGTTGGCATCCACAAGAATGGACATGTTTGAGTGGGGTTGGCAATGAACGGATCATGTTTGGGTGGTGTTGACACCCAATGGATCACGTTTGGGTGAGACTGGGACCCAATGGATCACACTTGGGTGGTGTTGACACCTAAAGGATCATGTTTGTGTGGGACTGGGAACCAATGGATCGTGTTTGAGTGTGGTTGGCAATGAATGGATCATGTTTAGGTGGTGCTGACACCCAATGGGTCATGTTTGGGTGGTGCTGACACCCAGTGGATCATGTTTGGATGGGACTGGGAACCAATGGATCATGTTTGGATGGGGTTGGCAATGAACTGATCATGTTTGGGTGGTGTTGACACCCAGTGGATCATGTTTGGATGGGACTGGGAACCAATGGATCATGTTTGGATGGGGTTGGCAATGAACTGATCATGTTTGGGTGGTGTTGACACCCAGTGGATCATGTTTGAGTGGGACTGGCAATGAATGGGTGGTTTTTGAATGGGGTTGGCACTCGATGAGTTGTGTTTGAGTGGGGCTGGCACCCAGTGGATCATGTTTGAGTTGGCATCCACAAGAATGGACATGTTTGAGTGGGGTTGGCAATGAATGGATCATGTTTAGATGGTGTTGACACCCAATGGATCACGTTTGGGTGGGACTGAGAACCAATGGATCATGTTTGAGTTGGGTTGACACCCAATGAGTTGTGTTTGAGCGGGGCTGGCACCCAACAGGTCACATTTGAGTGGGGTTGGCAATAAATGGATCATGTTTAGATGGTGTTGACACCCAATGGATCACGTTTGAGTGGGACTGGGAACCAAGGGATCGTGTTTGAGTCGGGTTGACACCCAATGAGTTGTGTTTGAGTGGGGCTGGCACCCAACAGATCACGTTTGGGTGGGGTTGGCAATGAACTTGGATCATGTTTGAATGGTGTTGGCACCCAATGGATATGAGTTGTGTTTGAGTGGGGCTGGCACCCAGTGGATCATGTTTGAGTTGGCATCCACAAGAATGGACATGTTTGAGTGGGGTTGGCAATGAATGGATCATGTTTAGATGGTGTTGACACCCAATGGATCACGTTTGAGTGGGACTGCGAACCAAGGGATCGTGTCTGTGTCGGGTTGACACGCAAAGAGTTGTGTTTGAGCGGGGCTGGCACCCAACAGGTCACTTTTGGGTGGGGTTGGCAATGAAGGGATCATGTTTAGATGGTGTTGACACCCAATGGATCACATTTGGGTGGGACTGAGAACCAATGGATCGCGTTTGAGTCGGGTTGACACCCAATGAGTTGTGTTTGAGTGGGGCTGGCACCCAGTGGATCCCGTTTGTGGTGCTGCTGGCACTTGGTGATCCACGCTTGTCACAGGGTTGACACCCAACGCTTTGAGTGGCGTTGACACCCACGGGGCCGTCGGTGCCCGGTGCCCCCCACGCTCGGTGCCCCCACCGTGGCTGCTCACCTTGGGTCGGCGGGCGGTGCTCTGGAGGACAGCGGGAGCGGAAGCAGAGAGGACAGACAGTCACACAGGGACAGAGGAGCAGAGAACAGCCGGCGGCGGCCGGAGTGGCAGAGCAGGGAAAGGAGACAAAAGACAGCACGGCATCGTTAGTGTGCCTGGCATCGTTAGCGTGCCCAGTGGCACCGGGTGGGTGCGGCGTCGTTAGCAAGGGGGCTCGTTAATCCGCTCCGAGGGCTGCTCTGGGTGGGACCCATGGGCACAGCTCCCATGGGTCCCACAGACAGAGATCTCATGGGATTCCCCTGGCACAGCTCCCATGGGACCACCAGAGCACAGCCCAGAGCCAGCACAGCCCTTGGTCACCCCCAAGCCCCGTCCCCTAGTGTGGGGACAGAGCTGGGCACAGAGGGCACACCCTGAACTCCCATCTCAACCCCACGGATACCCCAGGGCAGATCCACCTTATATTTCCAAGGAATTTTGGTCTTCAGAGGCAAAGCCTGGTTCAGGTTGGCTGGGGATTCCAGGCTCCATAGGCACGGGGGGTTTGACCTCCCACACCTTTCCCAGAGACCCCCAGAGTGGGAGGAGGAAAGGATTTAATCTTAAACATGAGTTTTCTCCTCTCCTCACCGCTCTGGTTTTCCAAAGGGCCCAGAGGACCCTGAACCAGCTGCCTCAGAGCCCCCAGGCTCTGCTTTGTTTAACCCAAAATTCCAGGGACACCACAGAGCTGATCCCACACTCCCAACTTTTCCTTTCATGGCTGGAATTAAACCATCCATGATTTTGGGGCAGGATCTCACCCCCCGCCCCCCCAAAGCCCTCCATGCACATGCAGCAGCTCCCAGCAGCTCAGGGAGGGGAGGCCACAGGGCCCAGCCCGGAACAGAGACAAATATGAAATTATTTCTTATTTTTCCCCTTAAAAACAATCCCTAATGGATGGAAAAGGAGCAGTGACCAGGCTGGTCCTGGGGGGCAGCGGGTGGGCAGGAGCCCCCAGCACGGGCATTGGGCACATCTGTCCAGCTGCAGCTTGGAGCACTTCCACGCTCTCCCTCATTTCTGATTCCATGACCTAATCCCAGCTGGGAATAAGCAGGAGCAGAACAGATGGATAACAGCGCTGCCACATGATCCCATGTCCAGGATGGGGACATGAGGCACACGGAGCCCACCAGGGACCAGCAGCTCCAGCCGATATCCAGCACGGCCGTACTCCCTCCCGAGACCTTGGGAAAGCTGGGAGCTCTATTTCCCTGTTTTCAATATAAACCTGGATGTGTTTGCACTTCCAAACTTCCCATCACCTCCAGCATTGCTTCAGCTCAATCCTGCTCTGCTCACTTCCAGCCTTTTCCCAAAGGCTGCATTCCACGTCAATCCCGAGGGAAGACATTCCCATCTTCCACAACATCTCCTGCGCGACCAAACTTGTCAGGAAAATGGAAATGACAGCAGCAGGAGTTCCAGATGCTCAGGTGAAACCCTCAGGATGCCCTTCAGGAGCTCTCCAGCATCTTCCCGAAGTCCAACTAAGCAACGTGGAGCAGCAACAAAAATCTGGGAAACACTTGGAAAACGCCTTCTTCAGGGATTCCACGGGTGGAATCTGCCACACACATGGGGGGGACTCAGGAGTGGAGCAGGGCTGGGGGTCCCACACCGACCACCAAGTCCTTGGACATGGGGAAATGTCACCTGACACGACCGAGTCCAGTCCTGGGGGACACCAAATCCTTCCCTGGGGGACACTGAGCCTTTTCCTGGATGGGGGACACAGATCCCTGTCCCAGGAGACACCGAGCCTTGTCCTGAGTGACACCAAGCCCTGAGCTGGGGGACACTGAGCCTTGTCCTGGCCATGGGGTGGGGGACACCAACTCAAGTCACGACTCCAACCACACCAAACCCTAAAAACAGGGAGAAGCCTCCTGGTAACTATCCCTAAAGCCGTGTGGAATGACAGGGAATAATCCTGCTTTGTGCATCCTTTGGAGTTTTGGTCCCCTCCATGTGATGCCATGTGCAGATCACTGAAAGTTGGAGCTCCACGACCCCCAGGATCTGTGGCAAAGGGATGCTCTGGGATGCTCCAGCTGCTCTCTCCATCAGGAATGGGGGATGGCAGGGCTCCCCTCCATGGTGGCACCTTCCTGTCCATCCATCTGTCCCCTGAGCTCTGGAAAAGCCAGTGACAGGATGGGACGTGGATTTTCCGGTGTCCGGCATTGTGCCAGCACTGGGAACAGAGGCTCCAATCCCACCTGGACCCTCCTGGATCCGGGATGCTCTGATCCCCCCGCTGGGGATGGATGTTCCACTGGAGGTTCTGGGCTCTGCTGTGTAATGCTGCTGCATCAATATTTGATGGAATTACAAAACCTCTGCTCCCAGGGGAGCACTGGGGGCTCCGAACCGGCGCGCTCCGAGATGGACTTGGCTTCTGGCAGCAGGAACTCTGGAAAAATCCTCCTGGATACCAAGGACTGGATGCGGTGGGGTCAGCATTGCCCGCTGAACGTGGGGTCCCACAAGTCCCTCCTGATTTGGTTCTGCTCCAGGTGTGGGAATCCTGATCCAGCCAGGAGCAGCGAGTGTTGGATGGATGAGCAGGAATGTGTGAATGTCACCTTCCAGCAGGCAGGAAAAGGGAGGTGTCACTGGAGCCTTTTCCTGGATTAAGTTTCAAGGCTTCAAGTCTGAACTTCACAGACTGTGGCTGCTGCTGTGGAGGATTCCCAGAGTTTCCAGGAGGATTCCGATTGGCAGCAGCTCCTGAGTGGGGTAGGCAGTGCCAGAGGTGATGCCCAGGCACTGACCCAGCGCTGGTCCACGCTGATGCCATCCCACTCAATTCCTGGGAATTTGGCCCCTCGGAGGCACCTCCCCTCGCCTGGAGCTGCCTCAGGGTGTGGTTCCCTGGGATACTGCTGGGAATTCTGCATTTTAAACAACCAGCAGCATCCAGCAGGTGCCCGGTCTCACAAGTGTGATCCCATGGGCAAGGAGAGGAGCAAGGGGAAAAGCAGGATGGAATCCAGGCGTGGGGCTGAGCACCAGCAGCCCCCCCTCCCTGCTCCAGTGGGGCAGAGGGAAAGCAGCGTCCCTGAAACTTTCCGTGGGGAAGAGGATTAACAGGGACACGTGACGAGGAGCGTCGGTGTCTGAGCTCGGGGAGGTGCAGGCGTAAATCAGGAGCCTTTGCTGCCAGAGCCGGCCCAGCTCGGGTCTATTCCCTGCCATCAGCCAGAAATTCCCTGGATTTCTCTTTAAGCTGAGCAGTGACATCGTGGTTACACTAAAAATAAACATATAGGCCAGTGCCCGCGCTGTCACCTGCGGGAATGGCAGCCTGGCAGGGACCCGGGTACCGCCGGCCCCTGGGAATGCCAAAGGCTGAACCCGACAGCGCGGCCGGCAGGAAAACCGGGATTATGGACACGCAGCTTCCCCAGGGTGGGCACCGGTGGCACTGGAAGCAGGGATGGCACCGGCAGCAGGAACAGTGACACTCTCAGGCTGTGGGGACGGCACCAGCAATGGGGACAGGGACAGCAGCAGGGATGGCACTGGCACCCCTGGAGTGGGGATGGCACCAGCAGCGGGGACAACACAGGCAGCAGGGACAGCAGTGACACCCCCAGGCAGAGNAGGGAAAAAAAAGAGCGAGGAGGCGGCTGGGAAGCGGGGATGCGATGCCGGGGGATGCGGGCGCGGACCGTACCTTGCGTGTGGCCGGGGCCTGCCTCATCGTCGCGCAGGGACGGCCGGAGCGGGAGGAGACGGAGCAGCGGGTCAGTCAGCACGGCCGGACACGGCAAATGGCCGCGGCCGCCGCCGGCCGCTCGCCAGGTCCTGCCCGGGGGCTCGGCGGGGGCTCAGGGGGTCCAGGGCAGCCCCCCCCGGCCGCGGCCGCTCGTCCCCGCTCCGCCGGTGGCTCCAACCACCGCCCCGGCGGCTCATGACATCACCGCGGAGGGGCCGCACCGCCGGGCGCTGCACCGAGCCGGGCGGCGTGCGGATGAGGATGGGGATGAGGATGGTGCGGATGTGGTGATGCTGCGCTCGGGGAGGGGATGGGGGGGGGGTCTCAGCGGCTCCGAGCCCCCGGGGC
>VWYO01017903.1:33887-52713 GCA_013400275.1 Rhadina sibilatrix | reverse complement strand
TGGCTCTGGCAGACTCCCCATTGATCCTGTGCCTCTGCTCCTAGTCAGCTTTGGCTTTGGACTAGGCTGTTGGTAATGTTGCAAGACACTCCTTGAATTGAGAAGGTCTCCATTTTTCCTCTTGCTGATTTCCTCTGCAATTCTTTCTTTCTTTTCTTTCTTTCTCTCTCTCCCTCTCTCTCCTTAAAAAAGGATTTTCTGTGTTTTGAATTGTCATATACTCACCAAACATTTTCATGTGGAATGTCATTAGAGGTCTCTCTCTGAAGATCCTGTCAGAATATGTCCAGGTCAGGCTTTTCCTTTCTCTGTCTTGTCAAATTTTAAATACCTCCTCTAGTGAACTCCTTATTATATCCAATTCATTCCTGTATCCAGTTCACATTTTCCTTGTTGCAGCTTGTGATTGTTGCCTCTTGTCCTGTCACTGTCAATCTCAATTTTTCTTTTAATTTTTTGTCATCTCCTGCAGTCAAGCTGTACCCTACCTGTCCTGAGGCATTATCCCATTCCAGAGGCTGAACTTTGCATTTGCCTTTGTTGACCTTCATGCGGCTTTTATAGGCTCATTTTTCCAGCTCCTATGTCCCAGGCCAGTGATGCTCCTCAGTTAAATTTTCATCCAGCATTGAAAAAATTAAGTAAATGTTACTTTATTCTTCTAACATGAATGTTGGATTCATGTCAGCCTTTTTTTTAATGTGTTTTCAAATATTTTTTTTTTCCGATTTTGTGGTTTGCAGAGTGTCCTCTTAGATTCTGTTTTTAATAATAACTATTCCTGTTGGGTCTTTCAGATATTTACTTTACAAAATGCTGAGATGAGGCTGATATTTCAGAAAAAGCCCAATCTCACACAGTAGAACCAGAAGATTCAAACTTGGCCCTCAGGCTAGAAAAGCAGACATGAAATAAACCTATGAAAAGAATTATGGCAGAGATCTGAAAAATCTGGGAAATCATAGCTAAAGGCACAAGGGGAACTGATAGTTTCTCCCAGTATTTGTCCTATGACTAAGACTGAAATGCAGCAAGCTTAGAGCAAACAAAGGGCGGTATTTTTCACACCGTGCCCCCAAAAACCCCAAATAAGCCTCTCAAGAGCCACAGATTTTGGTTTTTGTAGACAAACCCACTGAATTTAAAAGGGATTTAGGGGGTTAATAAGAGGTACAGGCTGCCTGCCAGGATTTGTAGGCTTACAAGAGAGATAATCTTGGATTCCCTTAGCTTGGATATTTGCTGTACTGTTTCCAGCTTACAACCTTGGCAGTCAGTTCTGTACTCATGCTTGACTTTTCTCCTGCTATCTCACCTTTGGAATGGGCTGGACTTCAGTCTCTGCACTCGTAAACACGTGGAGGGTGTTCATGTGCTGCTCAAAATCCAGTGTCACAACTTCTGTGAACTTCTGCTGAACTTTTCTGAACTTTAAAAAAAAAAACAAAAACAAACAAACAAAAAAAAAAAACAAACAAAAAACTTTTCTGTGCTTGGCCTCAAGGATTTGGGTTGAGGGGATTTTTTTTACCTCTTTAGGGTTGTTTTATAGGCTTTTGTATCAGTGTCTCAGAGACGATACACGTTTGGCTGGAATGTTAGCAGAACTTAACTAGGTGGGAGTGATTATGCACCAAATAGGAGATTTGAGAGGCCTTTATGCAGGGTAAGAGTGTTTCTGCAACTCTGAGTTTACTACCTGAGTATGTACTGCCACCTTAAGGCTTGTTAAATGCTGCTTCACCTCGTTATTTGAGATCTTTTTACCACAGAAATGCGGAAATGCAGCCCTGGCAGGCGAGAATCCCTTCCCTCCACCTCCTGTAGTGTTTGGTCTTTCAGTGCTACCCCACTGCCAGCTAGAGCCACAGTTCTGCTTCACCAGCTGCAGAATGGGACCCCATAAAATTATGGAACTTTAAGGCTGGAAAAGCCCTCTAAGATCAGAGTCCAATCGTTAATCCAGCACTGCCAGGTCTACTGCTAAACCGTGTCCCCAAGTGCCACATCCACATTTTTTTTGAACACTTCCAGGGATGATGAACTCCACCACTGCCCTGGGACAGCCCCTTTCCAGTGTTTGACAACCCTTTCCATGAAGAAATTTTTTCCTAATATCCAATCTAAACCTCCCCACTCATTGGAAGTTGAATAGTCTGAAATTCCTTCCTGTTTAGTGCATTTTCCATAAACATTACAGTCCTTCTTGTTTTTCTTTAATAGGCCACATGGAGGACCTTCTCTCCAAACATTTTAGGACACATTTAGTCTTAATCTTGGAATAACACTTAGAATTAGCCTTGGAGTGTATTTATCACACTCAGGTGCCTTTGGCAAAGGCAAATCCATTTGGCAAATCCATCTGGCAATTCCATTTCATGGATCAGACTTCCCATCATTCCTACCCGCTCCAAGAGAACTCTTCCAGGCCCGGAGAAACTGCTCAGAGTTCACTCTGTTCAGGAGTGCTTGGCTGGGGGGGGAGGTCTAAAAGAACCCGTCTTCTCCAGCCAGCTCTTGTCCAGATACCATTCCCATATCTTGTATTGCTTTTATAAACTTGCAAACTTTTGCCATCTGGCTTTTCCCTGTCCATGTGGAATATGCCTTAATGGCAGGGGAGATCTGCTTGGCCAGGCCCCTCTGTCCATGAGTGTGGATCTCCACATACCACAGCCAAGCTGTCTGAAATTTGGGAGAGGGACTGTTACTGAGAACTTTCAAACCCATTTGTCCCATAGCCTCTCACCCCGAACTCCCATGGCCCCTCTTGAGCAAGAGCCACATGTTCTGCTGCATCATTGCTTTTCAGAAAGATGTTTAGCCTCGAGCCACTCACCTACGAACTCTGATGGCCCCTCCTGAGCACAAGGTGTTCTTTCTGCTGTATCACTGTTTTGCTAAAAAAGGTGAAAGGTGGTTGGTTAATGTGTTACTCAAACTTTGGTGACTCTGCTGCTCCGCCTGCCAGCTCCTGCTTGCCATGGAGAACGTTCTCTGTGAACTCCAGCCACCTTCCTGAGCAGAGGTCGGGGGTTTAGGTCTTGCATGCCAACAGTGCAACACAATTCTTGTGACATAAGGTCTGTGGAGTTATATCATAACTTTGATTCCTGTGGAGTTATGTCATAACTTTGATTCCTGATTCCAAATCATAAATTTGATTCCTGGCTTGAATCTGGCCCGGGACACTTGAGTGCACAGTGAGTCACTTGAAGCAACCCTGACACAGCAAAACCCCTCCACAAACACCTGCTTTTTCTGCTGATTATTATGAATAATTCGAGATAACTTAAATGCATAGAAAAGCATAGATGCCTGAATAGCACTTTAATCAAGGCTTTTATCAGCAATGTGGTCTTTGAACTCCAATAACCTGTATCATTTTGTGATAAATATTAAAGTCCACCACAATATAAATGAGGTACGAGGAGATTTTTCTTCATATGCTGCTGAAAAACATAAGGAGGAGCAGCTCGTTTCTATTCCTGCCCCACAACAGTTATGTGGAGGCACCAAGTACATGCTGGCCTTGTGCTTTTCCTTGCTTTCTGGAGTCTGGCAGATGGTGGGAAGCTCTTGGTGGTGCCTCAGGATGGAAGTCACTGGCTGAGCATGCGCATGGTCCTGGAGAAACTCTGGGAGAAGGGGCACGAAGTCGTGGCCGTGGTTCCTGATGCTGCCTTGTTCTTGAAAAACTCCCAGTCCTTCACCATCAAAACATATTCAGTGCCTTACACCCAGGAGTTTGTGGACAAATCCTACCAGGACCTGGGGACAAAGAGCTTTGAGTTTACACTCTCAGCTGTACTCAGCAACATCTCAGGGATGACCAACATGTTCTCTTCTGCTTGTCGGCATCTCTTATTTGACAAAGAACTCATGAAGTACCTCCAGGACAGCAAATTCGATGCCATCATGATGGACCCTGTGCTGCCCTGTGGGCCAATTCTGGCTGAGTATCTCTCCCTCCCCTCTGTGTACTTCATGCGTGGCCTTCCTTGTACCTTAGACTACAAAGCCACGCAGTCTCCCAGCCCGGTATCCTACGTGCCCAGGACCTTCTCATCCTCTTCTGACCACATGACGTTCCCAGAGCGCGTGAAGAACTTCCTGATTGGGCTCTCAGAGCCTTTGCTTTGCCACCTCTTTTATCTGAACTACGAGAGCTTGGCCTCCGAGTTCCTGCAGAGGGATGTGACCATGCTGGAGCTGTTCAGCCAAGCATCAGTCTGGCTGATGAGATACGACTTTGTTTTTGAGTATCCGCACCCCATCATGCCCAACATGGTCTATATTGGAGGCATCAACTGTCAGCAAAAGAAGCCTCTCTCAAAGGTTGGTCGTTGCTTTACCATGAGGGTGGTGTTGGTGCTTGTTCCAGATGTGCTTTTTTCCTAAGTGTTTCCTGCAGTGATGTTTGTGCTTGAGGCAGGGTGTGATCAGATCCCAGGATGGCATGGGAGCGAGAACCTTAGGCTTTGAGATGATCACAAGGCTTGCTGAAGGGTTTCCCTCCAGGAGAGCTTAGGTTGAGTTGTCACCATCACTCGTGGCATGCTCTATATCCAGGTAAATGACAAAATAATTCTAGGTCAGAGGATTTAGTACCCCTAAGGGATGTGAAATGCCGGTTAATTGCAGGAGAGTTGATTGGACAAAAACTGGAAATACAGAATTAACTCTGTGGATATGCCCAGGCACTTTTGCTGTGCCACTGAACATGAAGCTGCGCGAAGCACAGAACATCAGGGGAGGGGGTCAGTCTGGGTCTCAGGGAAAGGTTCTTCCCCCAGAGGGTGCTGGGCACTGTCCAGGCTCCCCAGGGAATGGGCACAGCCCCGAGGCTGCCAGAGCTCCAGGAGAGTTCAG
The DNA here is from genome assembly GCA_013400275.1 of Rhadina sibilatrix. Lineage (NCBI taxonomy): Eukaryota > Metazoa > Chordata > Aves > Passeriformes > Phylloscopidae > Rhadina > Rhadina sibilatrix. The sequence goes on along the minus strand of VWYO01017903.1, from coordinate 47,841 downwards.
ACAACATTTCAGACACTTCAAACACGCGCCGCTGTTTGGCTCATGAAATACGACTTTGTCTTTGAGTACCCCAGGCCCCTCATGCCCAACATGGTCTTGGTCGGAGGCATGGGCTGCACTCGGGAAAACAAATTGTCCCAGGTTAGTTCCCGCTTTTTCGAGTTTAGCCGTGGCTGCGCTGCGAGCTCCCTCCAGGAGATGGAGCTCCCAGGCTGGAATAAATGATGTCAGGTGAGAGAGGCTGGGAATGCATTTTACACTGCTGCACCCCTCGAGCAATGAGGGAAAAGTTACTTTGTGGGACGCTTCTGCATTCCCAGTCAAATCTGCACCAAAAAAAAAAAAAAAAACACAACCCACAAACTTTTTCTTTTCCAGTTTTCCTGTCTCCTTCCATTCCCTTTTGCTTTTTTCCTCTTTACAGCTTCCTTGATGGGGACAGTGGAGGGACAGCTCCAATCTTTGCTCTCTGTGGCCAGGGACAGCACCTGAGGAAGCAGCTGGAGCTGTTTCAGGGCAGGCTCAGGCTGGAGATCAGGGAAAGGTTCTTCTCCCAGAGAGTGCTGGGGCACTGCTCAGGCTCCCCAGGGAATGGGCACAGCCCCGAGGCTGCCAGAGCTCCAGGAGAGTTCAGACAACACTTCAGGATTGCACAGGGTGGGATTGTTGGGCTGTCTGTGCAGGGCCAGGGCTTGGATCAATGATCCTTGTGGGTCAGGATTTTTTAACTGAGGATATTCCATGATTCCATGTGCACCAACAGCCCAAAACCAGGGGTGTGCAAAGACAGCAGAGGGAGCTCTCTTGCCTCTGGATTTGTGCAAGCAGCAGTGCAAGATAGCAAATAAGGGGCTGGTTGGGAAAGGAAGCCTTCAGGATCGTAACTAATGTCCCTTGTTCAGATTCCCCTCGTGCTGTGCAAATAGTGCAGATATCCCTGGTTTATTCTGCTTTCAGACCATTGTGGTGTTGTAACAGCAGGAGTTACTGCTCAGCTTACAACACTTTACTACTGTAAATTCAGGGCTTTCCCTTTGATAACTGCTGTGATAGAGCAACAAATCTGGAGATAAAGCTTTACAACCCACTCTATATCAAGCTTCTGTCAATGTTTGCTTCTTGATTACACTCCGGGGGCACAAAGCAATCCAAAGGTCTGATTTGTGTCGTGCTCCGTGTCCAATCAGTGCAGTGGAGTCCAGGCAGGGGGTTGATCATTAACTGGATTGCTGGGTCAGTCCCGTTCATGGCTCTCATTCAGCCTCTCAGCCCTGCAAGGTTTTGGTCACTCCTCCCTCCTGGTGTCAACCCAAACATTCAACTTCGCCTCACGGTACCCACTCGCTGAAAGCCTTCCCTGCGCACAGATGATAAACCCAATATTTACCCACAGTTAAAAATTACCCCAATTCCTGCCTGTTAAAAATTAAAAACCCACCTTAGTTAATATTCAAGTGAGAATATTGAACCCTGCGACTCATTCCTCATCCCCGGCCGCAGTTTCACTGCCGTTTAAAACTTCGCTAGCGGCGCCAGGGAAATGGTTTCTCCAAAGCCAGGATTTCTTTCCCTTGCCTCTTGGGCTGTGTTTTTCCTGCTGCTGTGGGCCTCTGGTGAGGGTGGGAAGCTCTTGGTCATACCCATCGATGGCAGCCACTGGCTCAGCATGCGCCCGGTCGTGGAGAAGCTCAGGGACAAGGGACACGAAATCGTGGTGCTTGCACCGGAGATAAACTTGCGGATCCATTCATCCCCACTTTACACCTTGAGAACCTACCCTGTGTCCTACACCAAGGAGTTTGTGGAGACAGAGTTTAAACAGATGGGCCACAGGAGTTTCACACCTCAGCCCTTCCTGGAAAAACTCTCCAAAATTGCCAATTTTACAAGCATGTTCTTGGACTCCTGCAAGCGTCTCCTGTCTGACAAAGAGCTGATCCAGTACCTCGAGGGAAGCAAATTTGATGCCGTCTTTATGGATCCCTTCTTCCCATGTGGGCAGATACTGGCGGAACATCTCTCCCTGCCCTCCGTCTACTTCCTGCGGGGGCTGCCGTGCAGCCTGGAATTCCAGGCCACCATGTGCCCCAGCCCTCCTTCCTACGTCCCGCGGTTCTTCACGCGCTCCACCGACCGCATGTCCTTCCGGCAGCGCCTGGGCAACCTCCTGGCCACCCTGGGCAGCTCCCTGGCCTGCTCTGTCCTGTATTCCCCCTATGATCCCTTGATCCGGGAGTTCCTGCGGCGGGAGGCGACCGTGCCCCAGCTGTTCGGCCGCGCCGCTGTTTGGCTCATGAAATACGACTTTGTCTTTGAGTACCCCAGGCCCCTCATGCCCAACATGGTCTTGGTCGGAGGCATAGGCTGCACTCGGGAAAACAAATTATCCCAGGTTAGTTCCCGCTTTTTCGAGTTTAGCCGTGGCTGCGCTGCGAGCTCCCTCCAGGAGATGGAGCTCCCAGGCTGGAATAAATGATGTCAGGTGAGAGAGGCTGGGAATGCATTTTGCACTGCTGCACCCCTCGAGCAATGAGGGAAAAGTTACTTTGTGGGACGCCTCTGCATTCCCAGTCAAATCTGCACCAAAAAAAAAAAAAAAAACACAACCCACAAACTTTTTCTTTTCCAGTTTTCCTGTCTCCTTCCATTCCCTTTTGCTTTTTTCCTCTTTACAGCTTCCTTGATGGGGACAGTGGAGGGACAGCTCCAATCTTTGCTCTCTGTGGCCAGGGACAGCACCTGAGGAAGCAGCTGGAGCTATTTCAGGGCAGGCTCAGGCTGGAGATCAGGGAAAGGTTCTTCTCCCAGAGAGTGCTGGGGCACTGCTCAGGCTCCCCAGGGAATGGGCACAGCCCCGAGGCTGCCAGAGCCCAAGGAGCTCTCAGGGATGCACAGGGTAGGAATGTTGGGCTGTCTGTGCAGGGCCAGGGGTTGGACCACATGATCCTTGTGGGTCCCTTCCAACTGAAGATGTTCCAAGAACTTCACACAGTTCTGAATGAAGTCCCTGCCACCAGTGAAGCAGCACTTCTGCCACTTCTGTGTAAAATACTCTGCACTGTAACTGTATTTTGCTTCAACTGTGCCAAAATTCCTCAGTATAGGATATGTCCCGCTTTCCATTAAGAAATCCTCCTAATTCTCTTATTTTTCCATGAGTCTCCACTGCAGGTGTTTCGTAAAAGCATGAGCAGGTGCTGATTAAAACCACTACTAAAATAATCTGTGTATCCCCAAAGCAGGGCTGCAAAGAGTTTCCTCATAGTAGGAGAACTTCTGAGCAGAGTCAGACCTTGGAACTCAAAAACATCCAAAAAAAAACAAAGTAAAGCTGATGTCCCACAGAATATAAATAGGATTAAATATGCCACAAGACAGCCACAAAAATATGGAAAAGAGCATGAACTGACAGGATCAGTCTCTGTTGTCCCTGCCCATGGCAGGGGGTTGGAATGAGCCGATCTTTAAAGTCCCTTCCAACCCAAAGCATTCCATGGCTCTCTGGTTATCCCCTCAGATCCCAGAGATAACATGGAAATTGCCAGACTTACACGAACATTTAGTTCATTGTATTCCCCTTGTTTAACTCTGATGCCTGCAACAATTTCCTCCAGTTTTGCCTCTCCTTCCTTGGCTCGACTAAACAATTTTCTATTTCAAAGAATTTTTGCTCCAGCCTTGGGCTGTTTTTTTCTGCTTCATCGGAATCCTTTTGTTCCTGGATTCCAGCGTTAGATCTCCTTCTGTTATTTAAATCGCTCAAACAAAAGAGAGACAAAACTGGCAGCAGTTCAGTGTTATCATACCCAAAGCAGATACAATAAATCCAGATATTAGAAATTTGAGTTACCTGCTGTCAGAACCCTCTTCCAGGATTTTAATTCTCTCTTACAGCTGCGTGGCCTGAAAAGAAGAACACCAGCTCTGAATCCAGGCTTGGGTTAAATGTGCCCATTTTTACTTCCCCAAGACTCATTTTCTTTGGGATCATGGAACAGGTTGGGATGGAAGGGACATTAAAGCCCTTCCAGTCCCACCCCCTGCCATGGGCAGGGACACCTTCCACTATCCCAGGTGGCTCCAAGCCCCATCTCTCCTCCCTTTGGACACTTCCAGGGATCCAGGGGCAGCCACAGCTTCTCTGGGCAGCCTGTGCCAGGGCCTCCCCACCCTTACAGGGAAGGATTTCTTCCTGATATCTAACCCAAATTTCTCCTCTTTTGGTTTGAACCCATTACTCCCTGTCCCATCACTCCAGCTCCTCACAGAGTCCTTCTTCTGCCTCCTTCTGGGCCTCTCCAGCCACTGGAATGGGGCTCTGAGGTCTCCACACAAAAATCTTCTCTGCTCCAGGCTGAACAGCCCCAGTGTCCCAGCCTGTCCCCATAGGGGAGGTGCTCCTGTCTCCTTGTCAAGTGCATGGATCCCCTCTGGGCTTGCTCCAACAGTCCCATGTCCTTCTCATGTTGGTGGCCCTGGAGCTGGATGCAGTATTCCAGGTCTGGTCTCAGGAAAGGGGGAGAATCCCCTCCCTGGAGCTGCTGGCTGTGCTGCTTTGGATGCAGAGCTGTCAACAACAACTCGTTCTCCTGGTCCTGATTTTGTTGTGCTCACTGCTTCTTCTGTTGCCTTTCCAGAGAGTTTTGTGGGAACGTGGCAGCAATTCCAGCCTCTGACAAGAGAAAGGGCTTTGACTAAAGGCTTGCTTTCCTTTGGCAGGAATTTGAAGCCATGGTGAACGCCTCTGGAGAGCATGGCATCGTTGTCTTCTCGCTGGGCTCCATGGTGTCTGAGATTCCCATGAAGAAAGCCATGGAAATCGCGGAGGCCTTGGGAACAGTCCCTCAGACGGTACCAGTTCCCTCTTCCCCTTCCAGCAGAGCAGCTCCATGCTGTTCTCAGGTCCTCCCTCCCTTCTCCTGCTGGGATCTGACGTGGGCTTTGCTTCCCTTGCCAGGTCCTCTGGCGCTACACGGGCAAGGTACCCCCCAACCTGCCCAAGAACGTGAAGCTCGTCAAGTGGCTGCCTCAGAACGACCTCCTGGGTAGGTCTGGCACACCACGGTGCTGCTGCTGCCCCAGGGCTGCTCTTGTGAGGCCCCAAGGGCATCACCCGTGGGTCAGGTGTGAGTTACCATCCCCTGGCCCAGCACTGTGGGGCACAAACCTTCCTTGCAGCCTTTGCTGTTGGAGGCAGGGCTTTTCCTTTAGGAACTTAGCTGGGAATCGCCGAAATATGAAACAACTCTGTTTGAAAAGGTTTTCCAACACTTCACTACCAGTCAAAGATGGGAGTCATTATGTCTGACTAAGCAGTCTCAATACCCAGCTGTGTTTTTGTCCCATCTTCTGGCCTGAAAAAAAACTTCATGGTCCTCAAGGGAGCGCTCCCAGGCAGGTCTTTGGGCTTTTAAAGTGGTGGAATTGCTGCCAGGAGAGCATTTGTTGGTAAGAGAACAGGTTCAGCTGTGAGAGATCTTCACTACCGTGGAAGAGATGGTGAAAAACTGATGATGGTAACATCCTTTTTAACCTCTCCTGGCTCTGGCTTAATCCTAAAGTTGGAGGATTACCCAAAACCAAGACAGAGGTCTACAACATTCCAATCCCCAAGTCTGGCTGTGAGGGATGACGCTCCCAACAGCCCCAAATCCTCGATTTATCCCAACCACAGCTCTCTTTCATGCACGTGTTTTTTCCCCAGGGACGTGTTGCTGGGAGTCAGTAATTCCAGGAGCTAAGCACGCCTGTGTTTCCTCCCACAGCCCACCCCAAGACTCGTGCCTTTATCACCCACGGGGGCTCCCACGGCGTTTATGAGGGAATATGCAACGCAGTGCCCATGGTGCTGATGCCTCTCTTTGGGGACCAGATGGACAACGCCAAGCGAGTGGAGTCCCGGGGAGCAGGGCTGACCCTGAACATCCTGGAGATGACTTCCAACGACATTTCCACCGCCCTGAAAGCAGTGATCAACGACAAAAAGTCAGTACCAGAGGCGCAGCCTTCCCCTTCCTTGCTGTGTAGCCCCAGCATGTTCACTTCCAGCTCAACACGGCGTTTCTCTCTTCCTAAATGGCTTCTTTTATCAAAAGCATGGATTTGATAGCAGCTGCTTCCGTGGAGAGGCTGATGCTCACCCTGGGTTAACTTCAGGCCATCCCCTTTAGGGGACAAGAAGGGAGGATGCAGGGAGCAGGGGAGATGGGCTAGGAATGCAATGGAAGAAATCGAGTTGCCAAAAAAAATGTGTCACTTTCTTAAAGCCAAGGCAGTGACAGAGAGGGCTTTGACACAAGCAGCAGACAGCGTTTGTTCCCAAACCTGTGGTGACACAGGTCAGTGGGGAGCCTGAAAACGGTTTATCAAACACATTTATCTTACAGGTGAGTTTTCTTGGGCATCTTTTCCCCCCTCAGTGCTCACGAGGAATTCTGTGAGCACAGAGAGCTGCTGAGCCCTGGCTCAGCAAGGCTGGACAATCCCAGCACAGAGCAGGAGGGACATGCAGGGATGCACTGAGGAAGCCCTGGGAACATCACAGTGCTGCAGTCAGCATGCCCAAGGGGTTTAAAGGCAGCACAGAGATTTCTTTCAGACATAAGAGCTCTCCCCTTAGAGCTCCCATTTGAGGATGCCAAGGACTAAGAAATAGCAGCTTATTGACATTGTTTCCTACCCAATTTTTATGGCAATAATAGCAATAACACTACTACTAACAGAAACAATGATAATGCAGCTGGAAGAGCTGGTCAGCCTTTCTACCCCTTTCAGCCAGAGACCTTCACCCCAGAGATTCTGCTGAGAGCCCAAACTGAGCTTTCCCTCTTTTTTATTTGTATTATTGGAACAGCACTTCCTGGGCCTGTAACTTTGCCATTATCCTTCTCAAGGGGCTCAGTAGCACAAGAGCCTGGAGGCGCTGGGGCTGCCCCATCCCTGGAAGTGTCCTGGATGGGGTTTGGAGCAACCTGGCCTGGTGGAAGGTGTCCCTTTGAGGGATGAGCTTTCAGGTCCTTCCAACCCACCCCATCCTGTGATACTGATGCCTTGGAGTGGCTACCTAGAACAGAGGCTAGACAAGATCAAGAGAATAAAGTGGGTGTTTAAAAAAAGCTGGATTTTTCTCTGGGCCAAGGGTTTTCCAGAAGCCTTTCTTGTCCCATCTGGGTGCCAGAAAACTGATGCCTCGGAGTGGTTACCTAGAACAGAGGCTAGACAAGACTGAGAAAAGAAAGTGGGTATTTATTAAAGGTCTTCAGCAGATACACCTTGGGCAGTCAGAGCCTCCCAGAGGCTTCACCCAAGATGGACAATGGTCACGGGTTTTTCAGACAATTGTAAGTTTGCTCCATTTACGTATCAGGGGTTAATCCTTCAATTACAGCTTCAGGTAATGAAGTCATTTACCCCCAGTTTGCTCCCACCCCAATTCACTGTTGTTTACATTTTTCGGGGCCTGAGGCAATAAGGTGTCTTTGAGTTTCAGGCCTAGAGGGCTTTTATTTTGTCTGAATAAAACAGGACAACAGCAGCTGACAAGCTGTGGAGTTTTAGAGCTACACCCCGAAGCAGTACAGGGTTTAAAAAACCAGAAAAGCTAAAATCCTAAGGCATCAATCCCACATTTGAACCACTCCCCGCTGTGGAATGCCTGGATCTCCTCAAGGGAATTCCCAGGGTCCTGCCTTGGAAGGATGGACCATGGAGTCTTTCCTGCCTGGGCTGAAAGAGAAGATCTCCCCCACGGTGCCTTGCAACACTGATCCACCCCAGTTTGCTTTCCCCATGTGTCCCAAATTGTAGTGGTTTCTCCTTTGCCTGCTCCCCCATTGGTGGTGGCCGCCCCATCCCCTGTAGGTCACTGCCCCTTGCACTGCCCCCGTGCCCTCAGACATTGGCCCCTGACCCCTGTTTGGGCCTGTGCACAGCACATGGCCTGCTCTTTGTCCCTGCCTTCCCTTCAGCACCTGAATAAACCTCTGCTGGATCTGAATCCTACAAAGGCCCTTCTTGCCTCTCCTTGCTACAGTGCGTGGGGTGTGTGGGCTTGGCTGCTTTGCCTGAACCCTCCCCAGGCTGCTTTTCCAGAGGAGATGCTCGCTGGGCTATAGGCAGCAGCTCCACCCTCTGAAAAGCCCACTGCTACCTCTCGTGGGCTCTCTGCTCCCCCGAGGTCAGGGTGCTCTCTGCCCTTTGTCCTCAGGAAGCCCAGAGCCGCCCGCAGAAAAGACGAGGAGCCTTTAGATGTTCTTTTTCAAGGCTGTTCTTCTTGTTTATTTTATCTTATCACAATACTTTTTCTCTGAGCTCTGCCAGGGTCTGGACAGCACGGGCAGCAGGTGACAACTGCCCCGCCTGCCCACAACTCGTCATCTTATATACAGAAAATTACGTGCACATTATTTACAATTGTGAACCAATAGCTACACTCTACACTAAACAGGTGTTTTTCACTCTAACCCAATCCCTCTAAATCTACTTAATGTCATCATCAATGTGCAAAATGGAGACGAAGAAGAAGGAGAAGACCCCAGGGCAACACCCAGAATCCTGCATCTTGTCTCTGGTCATCCCTACTCTAAAACCCTTAGTGTTAAAATATTATTACTTTCTATTACCTTTGAGAGTTTGCAATTCTTTCCGTAGTGTTGGTAACTTCCCATGGACTGTAGTCAAGGCCCTTGCCTGTCTGGGGTCTATGCCAGGGTCTACAACCCCCCTGTACATTTCTCAGACCCCCCTGTACAGGTTTTTAACCCCCCTGTCCAGGTCTCTGGCTGTCCAGGGTTTCCATAGGAATAGCCTGGACTCCTACAGTTACCCACCCCTTACACCTTCTCTCTGCAGGTACAAGGAGAACATCCAGCGCCTCTCCGACCTGCACCTGGACAGGCCCATCCACCCTCTGGACCTGGCCGTGCACTGGGTGGAGTTTGTGATGAGGCACAAGGGGGCCCCTCACCTGCGCCCCGCCGCCCACGACCTCAACTGGGTGCAGTACCACTCGCTGGACGTCATCGCCTTCCTGGCGGCCGTCACGCTGCTCTCCCTCTTCATCTCCTTCAAGTGCTGCCTCTGCTGCTGCCGCAGGTGCTTCTGCAAGAAGGGCAGGACGGGGAAGCCCAGCAAAGCCAAGTCCCACTAAGCAGCCCGGGTGTGACAAATCTCCTGCTCCGGTTTCAGCCGCGGGGTCAGGGAACGGCTCAAATTTCACTGCAATAAATGAAACGCTACGATTTTTTTTCAGTCCAGGAATGATAAGGGATCCTTTGAAATAGCGCCGCCACAAGGGCTGGCCCACTGATCTAATTTTGGCCTTTTAATTAAGGATGGGTTGTTAAAAGTGACTCCTGTAGGAGTGCTGCAGTCACTTGGCAAGGTCTGAGTGTGAAATCCAAGGCCCCCGGCTTCCACCTCTCGGTGTGCAGAGGACTCTCAGTGACTTTTAACCTGCAGCACGGATATGTTGGAATTTTGGAGGACTTTTGGAGAACCATCTGGTCAGATTTCTGTCTGAAATCTCGGTGTGGCTGCTGTTGTCGGAGAGGCAAACGTTGTGCACTCACAATTCCTGTCACGCAAACCAAGCCTGATGCACATCTTTGTGTGTGTTTACAAGACCCTGAAGAAAACCAAGGTTTCTGGCAGGGCAGCTGCTGGAAAACCACTGGTGTTTCCCCCGAATTCCCCATCAGGCAGATGTGCCTTACCTGGAGCTCACCTGCTGGTGAGGAGATCTTTGTAAGCATTCCTTATAAACCCCCACAACTGATTTGCTCTCTCTAAGTGATGCTCAGGGAAAGACCCCAAACCCCAGCCCTATAAATAAACCCCGAATACTAAAAACAAAGGCTGCTGTGTTTTCTGTCTTGAGGGTTATTGGGGGGATGCTTGTTTGTTCGTGGAAAAAGAGCTGGAGAAGGGACAGATTCAATCCCCTGGGGTGTAAAAGCCACCTTGATACACAAACCCCCTTCATTCCTGTCCCTGCCAGGTGACTTGGTCCTTGCTGAGAGGTGACATCCTGACAGCTCCAGGTGAATATTCCAGGCTCTGAACTGGGGGATCCCAGTACCTCAGGGCAGCACAGGTGTCCTGCCGAGTTCCTGCTGCTGTTTTCTCTGGCTGTTTGGAAAGGCAAGGATTTCAGAGGGAGCTGTGTGATATTCAAGGCTGTCTTCGTCCTCAGCCTGTCCCCACTGCGGTGCCCAAATCCCATGGACACCCACCCCACCCACATCCTGTCCAGCACTTTCTTTTCCCAGCTCCTGCCCACCACAAACAGAAGGAAACCTTTCTTTGGGGTGTGCAGATTCCCCACGGTGTGAAGAGGTGAGGGCTGACCTGCTTGGAGAAGGCAGCTCCTGCAGCTCCTCACGTTCCTGAGGTGAGAGCTCTGGCTGTCCCCGAGGCTCTGGTGACAGCAGTGCAGCTGGGAAGGAGACCCTGTGAGACCCCTCAGGGCTGTCCCAGCACAGCCACGGTGGCTTCAGTCCTCTCCGAGCATCCCTGGCTCCCAGCAGTGTCCAATGACAAAAAAAAAAAAACCTCTTCAAAATGTCCTTGAGGAGAAGTTCTCCAAGTGCCCTGTTGCCAACTGGCTCTGGATCAACCCACTGACTTTCTCTGCATGGACAAGGGGAAAACTCTGATTTCAGATCAGAGAAGCACAACTGAGAAGAAAAAATATAAAAACATCCCTATTGCAGCTCCAACCCCCTAGTGCAGGGGAACTAAAACCGAAAGGAAGTCAAAATGCCCATCCCATGACTTCTTCCATTTCAGAAATACTTTTAACACAGCCAAAGAAAAACAACGGCAGAAAGCAGGCATCCTCCTCTTCTTCCTCCCTTCGCTGTCCTTCCTCACCTTTACTGCTTTATCCTGCTCTTTATTTTCCCTGGGATTGCACAAGCATCCCTGTGCCCAGCAGAGGACACTCTGGGATCACCCAGAGGCAGGAGCAGGGACAAGGCCACCCTTCCCACCAAGCCAGCCCAGGTGGGTGGCTGGAACTCCACTGGGACGCGTTTATCCCCTGCTGTGCTCCAGGAACCTGGACACTGCTGCCAGGAGGGGATTTCCAGAGCCAATTAGGAGCCAAAGCACTTGCGACAAGTGGCTCTGGTGCAGAGGAAGGAGCTGGATCATCACCACAGCTCGGGCTCCCCAAACCTTCCCAGGGGAAGGGTTAATCAGGGGATGATGTCCCCCCTTAACTGGGGGCCATGCAGAGCCAAAAACCAGGGCAGAGCCTCCAGCCCAGCTTCCCTTACTGGGAGATGGAGAAATGCACAGCCACAGCCCAGTTTAAAGCACCAGAGCTCAGACTGGGGCACTTCCCAGAAGGGGAAACTGAGGCAGGGCCAACCATTGCTCCTCCCTCGAGCTCCCCAGAGCCCCAGGCACTGCAGGCTGGGCTTTTCCAGCAAATCCTTCAAATCTCTGGGGAAAAGCAGCAGCCAAAACGCCCTCACTGCCCTTGGAGAACGGGGCTACAAACACCTCCCACCTCAGCAGCTTGCCCCCCAGAGCCGGTGATTTCTGCTCCCACCCAGGGACCTTTGGAGTGTTTATTTCCCCCTGGATTTTAACACCAGTAAGTCTGGGAAAGAGAGAGTGCTGCTTCCCAGCTCTTCTGGACTGCTCAGACCCACCCCAGCTGCATGTTACAGCCAGGGAGCTCTTTGGGTTTGGGATTTGGTGTCCTGGGGGACACAGCGGCCCTGGCTCCAGGGGGAGGATGCAGCCACCATCTCTCCCTGCTTCCCACCAGCCAGACCACGGGAAATGACAGGAATTGCTGGCATTTTTCTGCAGCCACAGGGTTTCTCAGCCTCAGCCCAGTCCTCAAGGGCAACAGTGAGGTTTTTCCACTGCCACGGGAGCCCTGCGTGGATCTTGGGCTTCTCCAGCTCCCCAGTGTGGGGGTCCATGGAGACCCCTGGCCCACAGGGACACACCAGGATGTCCAAGCCTGTCCAGCCTGGCCTTGGACATTTCCAGGGATCTAGGGGCAGCCACAGCTTCCCCGGGCAACCTCAACACCCTCACAGGGAAGAATTTCTTCCTCATATTTCATCTAAACCTCTTCTCTGTCAGCTGAAAGCCATTCCCCCTTAGAAATATGTCCTTATAAATAAATATCCTGGTTATTCACAGGCATGGGAACACTCCCTCTTCCTTACCTGTGCAGGGCTCCTACCTTGCCCTGGACACTCTCACTTGGATGCTCACGCTCAGACCTGCAATTAATCATTTAATTCATTTATTTGACAACTGAGCTTTTGGGTGGCTCTGTGAGAAGTAAATTCTTAGTGCTGCTGGTACCCAGCCACAGCTCCAGTTTGGGGAGGTTTTCCAGGAGCTCATTCTCCACTGTGGGAAATCACGGAAGCACGACGTGGGAAGATGTGGAGTGCATCCCACTTCTCTGAGGAGAGTGGACAAGGGAAACCAACCTGCCAGGAGCAGCACCAGCCTCATTTAACAAAAACCACTCAAACTCACCCCAAACCCACCAGCATCCACAAAAGAAAAGTGGCTTTGGGATTGCAGCTGGGATGGCCCAGCCTGGGGAGCAGTGCAGGGATAGTGCTGTGGGAACACTTCCCAAGGGAAGTGGTCCAGAACACGCCTTGGCCCCTGCATTGTCCCCCAGAGTTATCCCTGCAGCATTCCAGAGGGTTTGGCACTGGGGATGTCCCATCCCACGGCAGTATGGACCCCTGGCACTGCCTGAGGCTGACAGGGAGCTGGCACCAGCAAGCCCAGGCAATTTTAGCTGGAGCAGCCATGGAGCCCTCGGATTAATTATTACCTGCAGAGGTGTTTTTACAAGTTATTTCTAGGTGAGTGGGATGAAACCTGGGGAAAAGGGATTGCCAAAATATCTGACACAAAGGGCAGGACAGACTCTCCCTCCACAAGGCAGAGGGGGGAGCATCAATTCCCTTTCTTTTAAGGAAGGGTGAAAGGTCTCCTGTGCCAGATCTGATTGCTTAGGATGAGAAAAGCGAATCATCGAGCAAATCCCAAATCCCCCCAGCCAGCTCCTGCCTGGCTTATTTAATAAACCCAGCCTGAATAAAAGGAGAGCAGATTTCTTCCCAGGAACGCCACCAGCCTGGATTATCTGTGGGGAGGGGGAGACATGATCCCTGCCTCACTGGGGCAGATCCAAGCATCCCTCTGGGGTTCAGTCCCAAGGACTCGATTTGTGCTGGACGATGCCCCGGGGTGGGAAGCTTTAATTAATGTTCAGTGGGGGCAATCCAAGCAGGGCAGGAACCCAGGGGTATATTCCAGAGGCCGCTGAAGGAATGCTGGGGCCCTTCTCAGGGGCTGGGCTGGTCCCAACCCCTCGGAGATGATCTCAGCAGAGCAGGAGGGTGATTCAGGGCTGGGATGACTCAGGGAGGGGCAGGGGGGAGCAAGGGGAAACCACAACCGGTGTCACTCCCAACATCCCAGCACCGAGTGAGGCTGTTGAACAGTAAACACATCACACACCGCTCCCCCCAGCCAGAGCTTCCTCTTCACTTGGACATCGGGGTCCTTCCAGCCCAAATCCAGCAATCAGCCACCCCTGGAGAAAAACTTACCTTTACATCCTTCTCCCCGCCCCCAATTATAATAAAATCAAAATAAAAATAAAGCCCAAAGGTGCCTTTTGTTGTTCAGAAGCCCCTGAATTCCAGCAGTGGATTAAACCTGCTGAGCTGTGAAGAGGGGAGATCCAGGGGGATGCTTTGGGTAAAGCCTGTTACCAAAAACAAAAAAAGAGCTTCTGAAAGGAGGCTTGAGCGGGGTCATGCTGTGAAAGTGGGATGGGAGTCGCATTTCCCGGGATGATCACCATTATCTCCCTTAATTTCCAGCCATTCAAGCCCTTTTTTTTGTGAGGGATCAGGCCTGATGAAGTCACCTCGGGCTATTAAGGTTAAAAAAA
>VWYO01017903.1:4341-18576 GCA_013400275.1 Rhadina sibilatrix | reverse complement strand
TTGTTGTGGGGTTTTTTTGTTGTTTTTTTTTTTTTTTTTTAAACAAGCTTGTGTACAAGAATGGCCAGAATTGGTGAGGTGTGGGGTCTTGCAGGGCACTGGACACAACCCCATCCGAGGCAGCCCTCTGGCCTTTAAGAGCTTTTTGGGAATACGCTGCTCCCAGGATTGTAAATTGGTCCTTCTCCCCATTTCCCAAGCATTTGCACGTTGTTGCAACACAATTACAAAACCACCGAGCCCTGGGCTGCTGTGGGAGCACAGAAGACCCACAGGACCAGGCTTTTTCCTTGCTCAAATGGGCCACCCCTCTCTGCCACTGCAGCATCTCCTAGGATGGGGACTGGCTCTTCCCACTTGCTCCCCGCGTCTCTCCCCTCACCCAGCCAACCAGGCAGAACCACAGCCCCTCCTGCAGTGAATGCGATAAAAATAAAGGGGTTTTTCCTCCTTTTTTTCCAGAAGCACTTGCAAAAACACTTCCAGAACCCCTGTGGAAGTGCAGCTGCATCAGCCGAGAGGAAAATGAGCCCGTTCCCACAGGACACTCCGACCACCAACATCGTGGCTGATGCAAGCGTGGGCAAGAGCTCCCCTGACGTCACCCATGTCCTCTGGAGCTGGGACAGTGGCCAGATGGGCCAGGACAAGCAGGGAAGGCTGAAGGCACGGCTGGAGCACAGCCTGAGCCATGAGTTGCTACTCCAGGTTTGCACCGAGGAGAGGGGAACGCTGTCCGGCGTACCCAGGATCATCCTGGAAATTCTGGATTCAGCCCTCCCCTCCTGCTCCCCCCAGAGCTGCCACAAAACTCCAGCCTGGCTGCAAAACACCAACAGGTCTTAAACGTAGAAGTTTCAATTCAAAGTTACATCCAAATCCCTTGTTTTACAAAGTGGATTTTCATCCACTCCTAACGCCGTTCTTCCCTTCTCCCCCACCCCTGCAATCTTTTGCTTTTCCTCCCTCTGCTTGAAAATGAAATCAAGCAGAAAATAACAGCCAGACCCAAATTCCTGAGGTGGGAATGCAGAGCTGATGTCTCCTCCGGCACTGTGAGGGGGAACGGCAAGTCCTGAAGGATTTGGTGCCCTTTTCTGGAATGCAGCAAAAGGAAATCTGCAGGGGAGAGTCTAAGCAGGAGATACTCCAGCCTGCTCGAAATGCTTCCCAAGCCATCCCCGGGGCTGGTATGCCGGGAATGTGGTTGGCTGGAAGGGATGCACCGGGCTGCAGCCAGAAAAGGGAAGGGAGAACTTGTGTGCAAACATTTCCCCTTCGAGGAGAGCCTCCCGTCGGGTCCTGCTGGGAGCAATCCAAGGGGAAAGGGGTTGGCAGGGAATAAACACAGGGAAGCCAGGCTTGGAGTCAAGGCTGAGCTTAGCAGAGCTGGGACAGGCAAGAGAGGGGACCTGGAGCTGCTGCCAGGGGCACGACAAAGGAATAACCAGCAGGAAGCTCCAGGAGGAAGCAAGGAAGGATGCTCCCCTTGGCTGGCACCATTCACCACCCACCCAGTTTCCCATTAATTCCATTTGGGATTGCAGCTTTCCTAGGTGGCATGGAAGGACCCCAAACACACAGCACCTCCCTCTAGAGACCCCACACCTCACCAATTCTGGCCATTCTTGTACACAAGCTTCTTTAAAAAAAATAAAAACAAAAACACAACAATAAAATCAAGCCACTGTGGCATCCCAAAATTCCCCCCTGCTCGGGCAGCACTGCACAAAGTAGGAAAAAACACCACGTGTAAGCCACGAATGTGTTTTGAAACACCTGCCTGCTGGTCCAGCACCAAATGAATTTTATATTAATTACAGCAGCTACAGCCCTGACAGCTCTCACTGAGATATCCACAAGCCTGGAATTTGCAGGGATGCTCCCCCTCCCTCTGTTTATATAAGGAGATGGGAAGCTTCCTGCCAAAGGTCTCTGACAGATGTGGCTGTGCGGAGAAACAGCTGGAAAAAAATCCCCTCGGCATCGAACCCTGAGGCCCCCAAAGGCAGGGAGAATCTACACACAAATGGGGGAAAATGGGAAGGTATTTCCTCTCCTGACAGCAGCATCCCGGATCAGTCTGTCCCTCCCGGATGTCGGGATGCACACACACACTGAAGGATGGGGGGCCAGGCACCCCACGGCTGGATTTGGGATGGGAGCCCTGTTTTTGGAGCTGGGGATGGACCCGAAATGTTTCTGAGTGCCGAGGTAAACCAGCAAACCCCTCAAATCCAAGGATGTGTGAGGATGAAAGGGATAAGTGGGGGGGGGGGAAACAAAGGGTGGAAGGGGCAAGATTTGTTTAGAAATCACCCAGACAATGGTCTGCAAACTCCTCTGAAAGCGCTTTAAATTTAGCCTGGGGTTAAATATAGACCAGGGAAGAACCCAGCCCCATCTGTTTACCCAAAGCCACAAACAGAACCCGAAATAAATGGTGGGGGGAAGGAAACCAGTGGGCGACCAGAGCACACCCAGAGCGCCAGCAGCTCGTCCTGCAGCTTCTCAAAGGCACCCACAACCTGTTTTTTTTTTTTTCACACTGGTTTTTCCCTTCTACCAGGGACAGGGAATGCTGCAGGGTCAAATCCAACCCTAGGAGCCAGGGGGATCTGCTGCCTGCTCCCTCCATCCCAACAAATCCAATTTTCCATTTTTTTTTTCCCCAAATCCTACCCAGGCTTTGCTGGGAGTTGGAGGAAGTTTTAGGGAAGCCCCGGTGAGCAGATTCCTGCGGGTGCATCCTCACAGCTTCCTGGGATGGATGGTGCTGCCCCTGGATTTAACTTTCCCTGGGGAGCCTGGTCAGTGCCCCACCACCCTCTGGGGGAAGAACCTTTTTCCTAAAATCCAACCTAAACAGCTCCTGACACAGCTCCAGCTGCTCCCTCAGGTCCCACCAGGCAGGGAGCAGCAGCAGGTCTGGGCCTGGGAACAGTGTCACATCTATGAAGAAATTATTTCAATTCATTAAATCTTACTAAAACTTAACTAAAAACTAAACCCAAAGGTCAATTATCCTGCAGCACACACAGCATTCAGCATCCCAGCTGCAGCATTTCCCGGCGTGCTGCGGCGTGGAAAAGGTTAAAAAAATAACATCTTATCCCAGAAATAAATATTAATAAAAGAAATAAAAATAACTTATCCCAGAAATCCAGCTGCAGCCTCCCGAAACCTCCTGGCACAGGCCGAGCTCTGTCCTCCCCAGTGCTCCTAGCTCCATCATTCCAAGCTCATCCTGATGGGATTAGGGGATGGACCCACCTCTGCTATCACTCAAAGACACACCACGGGCACCCAGCCATGCTGGACAGGGAAAAGCAATCCCGGGGAAAAATACCAAACCCACCTCCTGCAGTGAAGAAATGCAATAAAACCACGGGAACACCCAAAAGTGCACAGCCCCAGGGCGGGCAGCAGGATCTGCTGTTGGCCAGGGCTGGGAGAGGACCCCTCCAGGAGCCTCAGCCAGGGAAAATCCCTGGCTGCCAAGAATTTGGAATGATAAGAGCCAGGAGGGCAGGCAGGGCTGGGAGGCACCAAGCACCACCAGGGCTGGAGATGGAGCCAGGTCCTTCCAGGTGCAGCCAAGGAGCTGCCACCAGCACAGGGAGCAGCCCACACCCCTGCCCAGCCCACATTCCCAGCCCTCCATGTCCCTGGGAAGCAGAGGGAACAGGAGCCCTGACACCAGCCTGCTCAACTCTGCCATGGCTTCCACCCTGCACACCCCTGTTTTCCCTGGAAAATCCATGAAAAGCCTCTCAAGACTGTGGCTCACGAGCTCAGGGGAAAATCTCCCAACCTAGCCTCGGCCACAAATTGAAAATCGGGGAAAAAAACCAGAAGGAGCTTCCAATCAATCCCTCATCATCCTCCCCCCACACCAGAGCCAAGATCAACTCCAGGCACTTGTTGCTTTATGGCTTTTAATTTGCTTTTTCTTTCTCCAAAGTCGAGTTCCTCTGGCTCTCCTACAAACACAGAAGTGTTTTTGGAGGTTTCTTTTCAAAACAGTCAGCTTTGCTTGGCTATGAGCAAACTTAAAACTTTTTCTAGGGAGGAATTCACGTCCCAGAGCCACAGAGCTCCCAACAACGCTTGTCCCACACAACGAATTCACTAAAAATGTTGCTTTTATCAGTCACAACACCCAAAGTAACTCAAATCTGTGCCATCAGATACAGAAAAGACCCCTCCACACCCCGGGGACACCCCAGCCCCTCAGGGAGCTGCTCAGGGAATGCCAGATGACACCAATCCACCTCAAGGTAGCAATGAGCTACCAAAGAAGCTGTAAAAAGCCCCAAAGTGACCGAAACTCCCAAATTTTAGCAAGCAATCTGATTTGGGAACTTGGGTTTTGCCCTGTGAATTCTTCACCTTCAAGATCTCCCTCACAGCTGTGACACAACACAACGCTGGCCCTTGCTCCACAGGCCTCCCCACCAAGTGGAAAAGGATCCCAACCACCTCAGGAATTCCCTCCTTTCTCGGGGCTTGCACTGACAGATCTTCAGGCAGGTGAAAAACCACAATGTCCTTGAAACTGGCAACATCAGCACAGCCTCACCCAGGTCCTCTGCAGCCCCATGCAGGGCTGGGATGGCTTTGGAAGCTGCTGGTGGCCAGAACAGACGGATTGACCTTGTAGCTCATCTCCCCCTGATCCAGATCTCTTCCATGAGCCTTGCTGGTGGGCATGGGTGGGGAAGAGCTGGCTGCTGTTGAGCTCTTCCCTTCCAAAAACCTGGCCCAGGCATTCCTCAAGTCTGAGGGCAGCCAAGCCCCGTATCCCGGTGATTCCTGACCCTGCTGCCTCTCTTATCTCCTCCTCCTCCTCCTTCATTCACCGCTTGTGTTTGCCAAGCCAATGCTTTTGTCTTCCAAAAAAAAAAAAAGAAAGAAAAAGAAAGAAAAAAACCCACCCAAGCCAAGCAAAGATAAACCACCCCTTAAGACAACACCAAACACCAGCTCTTTGTAGCAGAAAGAACACCCTGGTGCGAGCCCACACGTCCGTCCCAGCGCAGCTGCCAGGAACGCAAGGCACGGCGCTGTCCGTCCCTTTTCCAGCCAACAAGAAGGGACTTGTGGAAGTCTCGGGACCTCCCACCCCTCCTGCAGCACCCTCACGTCCCAGGGGTTTGCTCTGGAGCCCGTTTCCCAGCACGTGATGTGGGAATGACTGCACCCAACGCGGCGGCAGCGGAGCCCGGCCCCGTGCCATGCCGTTCCCTGCCAAACCCCATGGAAAAATCCTGCCCTCGAGCTCCAGCTTGGCTCAGCTCCTCCTGCCAGGCAAGGGCAAGCCAAGCGTGGCCAGTTTGGTGGAGGAGGGAGGGGAATGAAGGTGATTTTGGCTGAGTGTGTGCTGCCAGTGTCTGCTGGTGGCTGGTGTCCGTCACGGCCTCCCTGCCGGGGATGTCATCCTGCACGGGCAAAGCAGGAAGGATGGGAAAGGTTCCTTTTATAGCAGCGACTCTGGAGCACGAGTCTCACTGGATATCCATCACCAGCTACGTGAGACCCAAATATAAATTAGTCTTGAGGGTGAGAAAAGGAGTTTTCCCTGCAGGACCTCCTGCTGCTGCCCAGCACTGATGCCGTGGCAGAGGAGGTCCTGGAGATGGCAAGCACCACCCTCAAAGCCCACCCCAAATCCCTGAAAATGCCAGAGGTTTAACAAACCTGGGAGTGCAGGAAGGTGCTGGAGGTGCTGCACAGGGGCAGGAACCCTGGTGAGGGTTACAGGGCCACAAAAAAGGTTTTCCTGGGACAACAGCCCAAGTCCTCCCGCTCCACAGCAACGCTTCCCGGCAACAAAGCCACGACACGCACGCCCCGTCCTGATAACACAGGGAAGTAAAGAGAGCTGGACTTGCTTCCCTGGTTTCAACACTACCACAGGCTGCAAGACCAGCCACCCACTCTGGCATCCCCCCCCAAAAAAAAGCAAAGCAGAGGGATTTCTCCAGTGGGATGGTCCTCAGTGCAATGGGTGCTGCCGGAATGCCAGCATGGAGAGCGAGGCATTCCCCAGGAGCAGACTCCTCCTTTTCACAGAGCCAATTAAACACCCAGACGTGGTGTCTGCCCAAACATCTCTTGGTGAAGCAGGGAGATCAAAGGAGACCTCAGCTGGGACCATTCTGCAGCCTCACCTGGACCTCTTGCTCAGGGCAGGGCTTGGTCAGCCTTCCCCTGAACCCACAGGCATTTTTGCCTCCACAATGTCCTACAGCAAGGAACTCCACAGATGGGCTGGAAGGCAATGGAAAACTCATCTCCATCAGGAACAGGCTCTCACCTGATGTCCACCTCGTATCAGAAGAGGCAGAGCTCAGTCCTGGTCCACCCTGTCCAGTGTTCTTCCAAGGGAAAAAAACACTTCCTAATTCAGGTAGGGCACTCCCGAAGGTGTTCTGGCTTTTCAGCAGAGAGCTGTGGATGGATGCTCCTCTGGCAGGGCAAGGAGTTTAATCCAGACAAGTCCCACAGGGACCAACAAAACCATGAGAACCCAAAGTCCTGTGCTCCCAGAGGAGTTTGACACAAGAGCCATAAACTCCAGCTTTAAAACCCTTGGATGGAATAGGAGTCCAGGAGAGAACCACCTTCCTCCAAGGAAAGAAAGCCCCTCCAAAGCCCTTCACAAGCCCGAGAGTTTGGCCAACAGCCAAAGCAAGACTGTTCCTGAAGGATGCTTAGGGCCAAAGGCATGGACCAAACGTCTCTCCAAGCAGGGAAACCCAAATTTGAGCTGGATCAGGCAACAGCCCAAGCTCACACAGGCAATCGGTGGTGGAGGAGAAATGAAACCCAGGTTTCCAGAGCCACAAAAAGACACTTATTTTTAAAGAAAAGATCCTCCCAGAGTCACCAGGAAAATGCATACAGACACCACGGTCACCCAGGAGATCTCGGGCCAGCACCCAGAAAGAGCAGAGTAAGGGAAGCCACAGAAGTCAAAAGGAGGGGAAGCAGCTTCCCACCTCTGTGGGTGCTGCAAGAACCATCTCATCATCACCCAAGGGGGGGCCACTCAACCCCTCCTCCCCGTCTCAAATGAACCACAGAAGTCTGAAGGCAAAAGGCACTAATTGAGAAAATCCTGGAGCAACTCGCTATCCTCTCAGCCTCCAGACACAGTCCCAGCAGCTTCTCCTCCCTCGGATAATTTGGATGCTAATTTGGCCTTCAAGAGCTGTCAAAAGCTGAAGTCCCTGAACTGCTGAGCTTCCCCCAAGAGGAGAGGATGACAGATATTTAACTGCATCAACACTTCAGAGCCCTGTCCCCATCACCCTCCACTGATTCTGCCCTTGCCTGACAGGGAGGAGCTGCTGCAATGCCACGTGTCCTCCTTGTTCCTGGCTGGAAAACCAGTCCCACCAGCGTGACCAGAGAAGGGCAGGCACAAGAAAAGTCACTCGTGCTGCTGGCTGGACAGGCTGCCATCACACCTGGTGCAGAGAGGACAACACAAAGCTCCAGAGATGAGCTGCAGAGCACCAGAGACAAGGCAGCTCCCAGCAGATCATCACAGACAACTCCATGCAGCTCTCCCAGCCCAAGTACCCCACCAAGATTGATCCATCTCCAGGTATCCTCACTCAGGAGGTCCATTTTGGGGAAAAACCGAGGGGTTTTGTTCCCAGCTCACCACCTGAGCAAGCCCATGGACACCAAGCCATGATGAATGAAACCCCTCTGGATTCCAAGAGCTCACTCAAGCTGGGACAAAACCACCCCCTTGGTTTAAGTTTCTTGCACACCTTCCTGATCAATCCATCACTGATCTGCTGCTGGATTACAGAACACCTTCAGCAATGCTGAAAATGCTGACAGGAGCCAAAAACCTCATTTCCTCTCCCTCAGTAGAAACAAACAGAATCAGCACGAATTGCAAAGAATTCCCTCAAAACAGCAGGGGTTTTTTAGCTCCTCTTCGTTCAACATCCCCAAACCAGACTGCCTGGGACACCTGGGTTTAAGCAGCTTAACCCTTTGCTGGAGCTGATGGTCTTCTCATGGGAAGTCAAGGTGGGGTTTGGTCACATCATGGGATGCTCCCTGTTTGCCCCATTCTCGCCAGGGATTGGGAAAACCAGGGATTTCCATGTTAGAAAGAGGGCAAAGACACCTGGAGAACGAGCTCCCAGGTGATGATGCAAGTAGGAAGAGGATGTGAGAGCAGATCAGAGAATCATGGAATGGCTGGGGTTGGAAAGGATCCTTAAAGTTTGTCTCATGGGCAGGGACACCTTCCACTCTCCCAGGCTGCTCCCAGCCCCAGTGTCCAGCCTGGCCTTGGACACTTCCACAGATCCAGGGGCAGCCACAGCTGCTCTGGGCACCCTGTGCCAGGGCCTCGCCAGCCCCTCAGGAAAGAGCTGCTTAATGTCTGATCTAAACCAACCAACCAGAGCCTGGATTAGGACCTCAGGTCTGATCCCACCTGCAAAGGATCCCATCCCAGAAAGTGTTCCTGCTTCCATCCAGAGCACGCTTTGAACACACACTAATTACGGGGACACAAAAGACCACGTGGCTCATTTTAGGTGGTTCTCAGTGGCACGAGTCCTCACTTTAATTTAGCTTAGAGCTTTTCCAGGGGTGGGAATGAGCTTTCCAGGTGCAGACACCTACCTCTGCCTGCCAGCCAGGAGGGTGCCTGAGATACACCAAAACCGGCTGCTGTTTATGCAACACAAGAGCAAACACCACGCCTGCTTGTTTAATTAATTACCCCGAAATTAAAGCCCATCAGACTGCACAGAGACTCCGTGCAACCTGCAAATTAACTCAGCCAGGGGGTGAGGGAGGTCAGATAGCATCCAAGCAGTGGCTCCAAGCGTTTTCCACAGCATCAGGAGTGCCACGAAGAGGGAAAAAAATCCCAAAACAACACCACCCACCCCCATCTGTCAGAGCTTCAGGGTTTTGTTGTTTCGGTCTCGCCAGGTTAAGAGCTGCTCAATCCCATCACCGTGGGTCAGATGGCTGATAAGAAACCAATTTCATCACTTTTAAGCCCCAAATGTTTATGGGCAGGCTTTATCTGCAAACAAAGCCACGCACTTTGAGCTGCAGCTTTACGTCAGCTCAAGAACACAGGAGGCCCTTGTCGGGATGGCACCGTGTCTGATGGCAAAGCTGCTTCCCCGGGCCAGGACATAACCCCTGGCAAAACATTTAGCCATTCTGGGGATAGATTCCCCCTTATTTTGCAAGATGCTTTGGCACAAAAGTAGTAATTTATGCAAATCTGGCAAAAGTCTTTGCTCAAAACTACCCTCCTTGCCGGACGAAGTGGGGTTGAACCTCAAGCACGTTTTTTCCAGCATTAGTCACCAGGCAAAATTAAAACAGCACCTGAAAATCATCCTAAAGCCACAGCAGGCTTTGTTCCCTGCTCAAGGCAGAGCTTTATTGCTCGAGTGGAGTAATTTCCACAACTCTCTGCATTGCACTCGTAAGGACAAAACACCTCCCGTGCGTGCACCAGACGCAGAGCAGGAGAGCATCCCTTAAAAAAGGGACAACTCTGAGCCACCACAGAGGGAACATTTCCAGAGGACAAGTTATTCCCTCTCTGCTGGCTCCAAGAAGTCAGCCCCAGGCAAGGCTGGAAGGAGACAGACCTGCCCTGGATTCTCAGTGCCCAAGAGGAACCTCAGAGCCTCCCTGCTGGAGCCCCAGAGCCACGCGCTCCATTCATTCCCACTGAGATTTCACAGGATCCCAGAAGGGTTTGGGTTGGAAGGGATCTCAAAGCCCTTCTTTGCCCATCCGTGGGCAAACCTTCCACTAGACGAAGCTGCTCAATTCCCACGTGTAAGACTCCACAGAGCTAAATTTGGGGTTTTTGGAGCTTGAATTAGGGGTGAAGCGGTATCAGCCGTGATAAGGGGTGGCTTTGGGCCAACACACAAGTGCCCAAATTAGAGGAAAGCCATGGGGAACCACACAGGAGACACAGAGGAGCCCAAAGCTTGTCCCCTGTCCCTACAAGAACCTTTTCAGAAAGCAAGGACTGAACGGAGGTTAAAAAGCCCCACGTATTCATGGGCAGGTTCCCTGGGCCAAGCAGGCCGTGAGCAACACAGAACCCACTCCACTTATGGATTTCTGTGGAAAACAACTTCAATCCCACCACCAGCTCAGCTTGGAGGCTGCTTTGACAACCACAGCAGTGTGTTTTAACTTCCAGACCCAAAACATGGGGCTGCAAGCAGCAGGCTCTTGGCTGGAGCAGACAAACCCATGGCACCTTCACCGACCTGCCCAGACAACACCTCCTGTTCTCAGCATCCTCCACAGCAACAGCAACAGCCCAGATTTTTTTTTTTTTCTTTTCTTTCCCCTGTTGGGATCGAGCTCTTCCATATCTCAGTGTTGGTCACATCCAGCAGATGTTGGTGCCAGTGATGGGACAGCTCTGCCAGGAGAAGCAGCACTGAGGAAAAGGCCTGGACTTCCAGGGAATGGGAGATGTTTTACAAGGGCCTGGAGGGACAGGACACGAGGGAATGGCTTTAAACTGACAGAGATGGGGTACTGAGGAGGAATTCCTTCCCTTGAGGGTGGTGAGGCCCTGGCAGAGGGGGCCCAGAGCAGCTGTGGTTGCCCCTGGATCCCTGGAAGTGTCCAAGGCCAGGCTGGATGTGGCTTGGAGCAGCCTGGGATAGTGCAAAGTGTCCCTGCCCTGGAATGAGATGAGCTTTAAGGTCCCTTCCAAACCAAACCAGTCCCTGATTCCAAGCAGGACACAGCAAGAACTTTCCAGGAGCTGAGGATGCTCTCCAGCATAACCAGCTGATGGCCACACGCAGCCTGCAGGACTTTGCAGGGTCAGGCTGGAATTAGACACGCTTCTGAGGAGGAAAAAAAACTCCCTAAATATCAGACCAATGCAGATGGACCTTTCTTCTTCTTCTTTTTGTTAATTAAAACTTGCTTGAAGTGCCACATAAAAGAAGTGAAATCCCAGGCACAGCTGACGCATCAGGAGAGATTTATATTTAGAAGAATGACTTAAGTACTCCATCAACAGGAAAAAAAAAAAATGGGAACTTTTTCAGCAGGGTCCAGACGGAGGAAAGAAAACCAAATGGGAGACAGCCACCACCACCCATTATTCCTTAGGGCAACGTCCACTGGCATTTTAGCCTTCCAACAATCCACTTTTACAGTGAATTCAGCCTTTTTTTTCTTGCCATGCGTGATCCCAGTAAACAACATTTACAGCCAGAACACATGATGTGCATCACAAGACAACTGGCACCAGCATTATTTTTAAACACCATCAGCTCTGCTCTTAACAGGACGACGGGAAATGTGCTATTTCTTGAGCATAAAACAAATATATCGAGGAGATTTAAAAAAAAGCCAACAAAACAACAAAAACCCAACCAACAACCATTCCCAAGTTTTGCAGAGTGAAGATTTAAAGAGAGATAAAACGGAGCACCACCAGAAAAACATAATCCTTCGAAATCTGCCATTCCTCCTGCTGCATTATTCATTTGGGAGCTCCTAGTCCAGAAGTCAGAGCCCTGCTTAGCCGGATATCCGATCTTTGCTGGGCCTCATCCCAAATTTCTCCAGCATTACTCACTTTTTGGTTTTGTTTTTTTTTTTTTGTGCAGGAAGGGGGATGAGGATTTTCTGGTGAAAGGCAAAAGTGAGGCAGGAGTGTTTGCAGTAGTGTGGAGTGTGGGATTTCTGTGGATAGGCTCTGCTTCCAGATGATTCCCATCCACAGAAGAAGGAAGAAATCAGGGAGATGCTCGGACTCTGCACTGCTTTGGAGCTGAGGGTGAGCTGGGACCTCTCCAGGCAGGAGCACTGGGCAGTGGGTGCTGATCCCAAAGGAAGATGCTCTGCATCCTGGGAATGCCCAGCAGCATCCCCACTGGGAATCACCCTCTGTCCCATTTCCACAAGCTCACTTGCCTTAAAAGCAGGAATTACCTGCCCTTTCCCAAAGCAAAACACCTCCCCTTCCCTCTCCAAGCCAGGGGAGCATCTGATGCAGCATCACCACCCCGTGATCACAATCTCTTAAAAATTAGGCCCAAGAGGAAATATTCCCACAGTGATTCATTTTCCCACCCCCCACCAAAAGCCCTTTTGGAGTGATTTTTGGAGCCCAGTTTTGGAGACTGCAGAGACCATGGTTTAACCCTCCCAGGGAGAAACAGGGATGCCCCGTGCCTCAGTTTCCCCGCACCGTTTTCCAGTGGTATCCAAACCCTTCAGGACACACATTCCTCCCTTTTGCCTACAGGATGCATCCCCACCTGCCTGTGCTCAGGTTTCCATCACAGCCAGGAGAACCAGCTTCCCTGGGGATGTCTGTAAGGCCAGGCTTTGAAACAGCACAGGGAGCTAAAGCTGGGATGGAACAGGGACAATGCAGACAGGGGGTTAAACACTCACCCTTCCCAAATCCCTGCTCCAGGGCCCTGCATTCCTCTGCTCAAACAGCGTGCAGGGCTTTTCTCTGCTCGCTCTTTCCACGCCTGGCCATGTCCTGGATTTGCTGGAGGTTTCAGGAGCTCCTGCTGGCAGGCAGAGCAGCACAGGCACCAGCTGCTCTGCCCTGGGACAGGAGCCTCAGGGACATCCAGAGGCAGGGCAAGGTGCACAGTCATGGCTTGGAAACACCTCAAAGCCCCCCTCATTCCCATGGGCACCTTCCACTAGCCCAGGTTGCTCCAAGCCACATCCAACCTCTCCTTGGACACTTCCAGGGATGCAGGAGCAGCCACAGCTTCTCTGGGTGCCATCCTCACAGGGAACAACTCCTTCCCAATATCCCATCTAACCTTGCCCTCTAAACCTGTGAACTGAAAGCCATTCCCCCTTGTCCTGTCACTCCTTGCCCTTGTCAAACACCTCCCACTGCAGGTCCAGCAGCAGCGATGCTCTGGAGAGCACAGCACATCCCCTGGGGACTTGGATGAGTCCCCGTGTCCTCCCCGTCACCAGGGTGGAGCTGCGACCCCATTCCGGGGACCTCGTCAGGCTCTGCAGGAGCCCAGATGGACCATCTGGCTAATTGAGTTAATTAAAGCATTTTTCAGCAGCGATTAACTTTTCAGGCAGCTCTCCCTGGGGAGCAGGGGCCACAGCTCGGGAGCAGCAGGAGAGAGACGGGAAAAACGACTCGGAAGCACCGACGGCCCCAAGCTGTTCCTCTGCTGCCTCCAGCAACCCTCAGTGAAAAAAAAAAAAAAACCAACCAACCCCAAATCCCCCAAAACTTCACCCATTTCCTGAGCAGGGTGTGAGGAGCCACCCCAGAGCTGATGTCCCCACCCCAGAGCTGATGTCCCCACCCCAGAGCATCCTTCCCACGCAGCCCTTGGAATGACCAGCTGGCCAAGGGCAGCACTGGCAGCTCTGCTCTGCTGAGGAGGCAATTGCCACCCCCCCAGGGACAGAAAATACTTTGCCCACGGTCCATTCCCAGAAAAACCAAGGAAAACACTTCCAAAGACCCCAGGAAAGCCTTGTTTTGTGGTCTCGCTCCCTGATAAGCTCCAGCTGCTGGAAAGGAGACGCTTTCTGGGAAGCTGGCATCAAACAAGGCACAAAACAGCCCCAAAATAACCCATCCCGCTGCCAGGGATGCCAGGTTTTCCTCCCCTTTCTCCAAAAATCCCACTTGTGCCATCTGAGCAATGCCAGGATGCATCCCTCGTGGGGAGGCTCCGTCCAGGGAACCAGCATCCACAGGGAAGGAGGAGCTGGAGCAAGGGAAGACAGGCTGTGGGATGCACCCCTCCCTCCTCCTCCTCTCTCTTTGTGGGATGCACTTGGGCATCCCCTCTTTCTTTTTCTGGGAGGCACTTTCTCCTTTTTTTTGTGGGATTTACTCCAATCTCCTCCTTCTGAGGGAAGCACCACCCATCCCCTCATCCTTTTTTTTTTTTTTTGCAGGATACACTCGCACAGCTCCTCTTTTTTCCAGGACTCACCCACACATCCCCTTCTCCTTCTGTGGGATGCACTTGCACGTCTCTTTTTATCCAGGATCTACTCACACATCCACTCCTCCTGCTTTTTTTTTTTCTCCTGGGATGCACTCACGCATCTCTTCCTCCTTTTTTTGCGGGATGCACTCCTCCTCCTCTTTCTGGGATGCACCCCTACCTCCTCCTCCTCCTCCTTATTTTTTGCAGGATACACTCACACAGGTCCTGCTTTTGTGGG
>VWYO01017901.1:155588-173730 GCA_013400275.1 Rhadina sibilatrix | reverse complement strand
CTCCTTTTGTCTCCCCACAGTATAGCACCATTTTCTCCTAGTATTGATGAATAATTGCTCAAGACAGCATGTGAACTCTGCCTAGGAAGTTGTACTGGAAGAGGTTTAAATGTCAAAATTGGGATTTTGCAAGAACATTAGTTTTGCAACTTGTCTGGAATTGCTTCTGATTTTTCAAAGGGTTTGTAAAAACACAGCACAGACCAATGTAGGTGGATGATAAATTTTACTGAGACTCAACAGCTTCCACACAGAGCAGAAGAAAGATAAATGATCGAAAATATGATCAAAAGACTATTATCAAGGAGAAAAATCTTACTTATGGATACAGAGTTCTATGAATTTTCTTCTGCGAACTTTGTCAGGAGTAACCACAGTAATAAACAGGCAGTTCATTAATCTTAAGTGTCAATCATGAAATATCTCGCTCTAAGAAGTTTGAGCCTGATGAGAAGTTTGATCCCCTCAAAAAGTTTGATCCTGAAAAAAAGAAAAATCGATTAGATTGGGACTGAAAATATGAAAATTAAAATGTAGCTGAAATGCTTCCAACTAGTGGCCTAAAAATTCCAGACTCATGTCAAGAGCTAGAGCCCAGAACCTTCGCGAGAATGGCTGGGTTCCAGGTCACTGTAAGCAGGATAGTGACAGACCTGCTGCATTTCCTCTGGTATGCATACATGGATGTATAAAAAGTGATAGAAAACCACAGGATTTCAGTAAGTGACATGCTCATGTCTGCTTGAATCTTTTTTTGTAATCCTGTTAACCTGTCCTAATTTTGGAACACAAAACCTGTAAGTAGCAGAACTCACCAGGAGCTGGGTAAGCGAGGTAGGAGGGAATTCCTCTGCACAGGGCTTGGATGCGTTTTCCATATGGACTCAAGCTTTGTAGTCTGTTCCTAGAGATAATGAATCGATTCTCTCTGGGTAGCAATTCGTAAGGCCCAGGTCTCTGAGCGTCAAAGAAACAAAGCCAGAAAACAGCATTTAGCAAAACCAGCACTGGAGTTCAGAACTGACGATGAAGATATGGAGAGCAGCCCTGCTGGGAAGGACCTGGGACCTGGTGGGGGACAGGCTGGACATGACCCATCGATGTGCACTGACAGCCCAGACACCCTTCATGTGCTGGGATGACACCCAGCGTGGGCAGCAGCTCTAAGGGGATTCTGACCCTCTGCTCAGGTGAGAACCCTCCTGCCGAGCTGCCCCCAGCCCTGGGCCCAGCATGGCAAGGACCTGGAACTGCTGGAGAAAGAACAGAGGAGGCACCAGCGTGATCAGAGCGATGCAGCAGCTCCTAACAAAGTTTGCTATGAGGAAAGGCTGAGATAATTGGGATTGTTCATCCTGGAGAAGAGAAGCTTTGGGTGACCTCATTGTGGACTTCCAGTATCTGAAGGAGCTGGCGGGAAAGACTGGACAAGTCTATTTACAAGGGCCTGCAGTAAAAGGGCAAGGAGAAATGGCTTCCCACTGCCAGGGTTAGATGGGATACTGGGAAGAAATTCATCCCCATGAGGGTGAGGAGGCCCTGGCACAAGTTGCCCAGAGAAGCAGTGGCTGTCTTATCCCTGGAACTGTCCAAGGCCAGGCTGAACAGTAATTTGGGTTATTCATGGGCAGTGCAACTTTTCAAAGAACTTCTCAAGAAACTCGGTCCTTCTGAGAAGGTTCTCTTCAGCTCTTGGAGCCTTTTCTCCTGTGCATGTAGAAACAAGTGCTTTTCAGATTGATTTTCAGAAAATCAATTGGCTTTTGCACCACTTTCAACCACCATCCTACCTTGTCTCCTTGAGGTGGTGTAGGAAAGTCTTTGCCAAGCCAAAACCTCTTGCTGGTTGTAGCAATGATGCAAGTGTTCTTTGAAAACACCTTGG
The DNA here is from genome assembly GCA_013400275.1 of Rhadina sibilatrix. Lineage (NCBI taxonomy): Eukaryota > Metazoa > Chordata > Aves > Passeriformes > Phylloscopidae > Rhadina > Rhadina sibilatrix. The sequence continues at coordinate 171,845 of VWYO01017901.1, read as the reverse complement.
TTGCAACATAGCCCTATTAAAATGAAACAAAACCCCTTTCTGTTGCAAACAATATACAGGGAAAGAGAAGTGCGTTGCTAAAGAGAGGCACTGGTTAAAAGAAAGGCTTCCTACAGTGCAAATAGTCACAGGGAAAGAAAAATATTGGTCCTTTCAGTTATATTGTTTGGGTAAATGTGTCATGGAGGCTGATGAGAGACTTTGGTAAAAGGTAAATTGCCTCCTCCAGTAATGCCACGTGTATGATGTGTTCTCCTGCTTAGGGCACGTGAAGGAATTTACTGCTGAAAAGCTAACGCAGCACACACAGTGCACCAGAAACAGTCCCAAAGCTGAAGGAGCATGTTTTCAAGCATGTCCTCTAAATAGGACGAAATTTTGTTGAAGCTTTTGGTGTTTTTTTAGAAAACTTTTGTCTTCTTTCTTGTGCTGTGGTGTCATTTACTTACAGTCTTGAAGTCCCAGATGGTTTTCCAGGCCTCAGACCCATCCTTTGGGGTCGTGCTGACTCTGATCTCAGAGTGGTTTGAGTTTTCACTGTTAAAGTTTTTCTCCATGTTCTGATTTTTGGAAAAGATTAAAAGAGGTAAGGATTTAGCTTCCCAGATTCCCAGCAGTGTTTCACTCAATAAAGCATTAGCTCTAGTAGCCATGTTTTGAGAAATTATTGCTCTTGGAGATCAGATTAAAGGGGAGAAAAATTCTTGTCTCAGAATGAAGATGGGAAGCCTTTTCTTTCAAAGCAATCAAAATAATTCCTTATTGTTCTTTCCCCAGCAGGATCTTGATCTATGTTTCCCTTCACACCATTCTTTTCAGTGTTTATGCTCATCTCAGGACAGACTTTCCTGATTTTATATATGATAACTGTCTTTTCTCCTTGATACATCAAGCATGGAAATAATTTCTTTGTTATCACAGAAAAATTAAAATGCAATTTTCTTCTAAATATCAGACTTTAAAGAGCAGCTTCACTTCCAGAAACACATTTCTCAGAGGTAAGAGCTAAAGCCAGTGGTTCCTGTAGCAGTAGTGAGTAGCTGTGTGAAGCTCTGTACTTACGTGATTGGCAAGAGCAGGAGCCAGGAAAACTCCAAGAAGAGAAGCAATCACAATCTGAAAGGAGCATTTGAAATTCACAACATTTTAACATAGTGACTGCTTAGCTTACATCAAGGTTTTTTCTGTCTTAAAATAATTCTGACTTGCAGTTTACTTTGTGTACAGTTTCAGCACTTTCTGCAGTGGGATCCAGCTGAAGAGGATTTAAGTATGCAGGAGAATTATTTGTTGATGAGTTCACAGAACACATGAAATAGAAATGGCTCTTAGCCCCAGCAGTGCACCTTGCCCAGACAAGAAGGTCATTGAAACAGAGTGGGTTCTAAAACTTGCCCAGCCCCAATTCATAACTGATTGGAAAAATGTGCTCTGAAATATTTTCTTGGCAAGAGTGAGCTTTTCACCTCGAGCTTTTGATTTCAGACATGGAGCAGATCTGAGAAATGTCCACGTGCACCTATTTTGAAGAGTTGGAATATGGGTGCACAGTCCAGCTCTGTACTTGGAACACAGCAGCAAAGGGTCCTGAGCATCTTCACAGTGATCTCATCCTCCAAATACAGGACTAATAGTCCAAAGGGAGGAACAAGCCCTTCCATTCAGAAAACTGGGACATCAAACATTTCTTATCCCTTAATAAAGCCACAGTTTCAACAACTCATGAGCTTGCTGTTGTTTGGGTTTGTCCGAACTCCTGCTGATACCTTTTGGAGAGATTTCCTATTGTTATGATGAAAAATTCTTTTGGGATAGCTCCTGTGAACAACCGTTCTCTTGAAGATAATTCTGTGAATATTGAATCGGTCCCAGATTTTATCTCCTTCAAAAGAGGATTTTGATGAAAAAGGTCAAAGTCTGACTCAGAGTATTTAAAAGTAATGCTTGGGAATTTTTCCTGCACCAGTTTAAGACTGCTGTAAATACCTTGGTGTCACCATCCTGCACTTAGAGTCTCTCACATGTCACACTCTCAGCAAAGAGCTGAGCCCTAACTTTATGTGACTTGCTGAGACTGTTGATTTGCCTCTGAGTCGTGAAGGAGAGAATTTTGTCCTGTGGACGTCGCACAAGTGTGTGTCGCCCTCAGAACTGAGCACTTCTCTCTCTCATGTTTGAGCAGGCATGTGGACTTCCATCCCTGCCAAAAGGGAGATTTCACCCCTGCAGTCCCCACCCCTTTGGCATTTTCACTTTGTGAGCCACGCTGAAATCACTAAGAGTTCACTCAGTGCCAAGAAAACTCAAAACCATTTAAAAGCTGCCCAGCTTTAAGAGTTGCATGGTAAGCCAGGCCAGCTCTGCTGCTAATTGATGTGTACTCTTACTTTTTATACATAATATCCCAAAGTTAAATCTGAAAATGGGTTTGCCTTATTGGCAGGTGCCCTGTGTTCACAGAAGCATGACGAGTTTCCTGAGGAAGTGCTCTGATAAGAGGAGGCTTTGATACCTGCTTGATTGAATTCAATGCATACAAAGAAGTGAGGGGAAACTGGTCATGGTGAGCTCAATGTATTTAACAGTCACTTTTAAATGGAAAAAAAAAATAGAAGCAGAGTACAGATTCACAGTAAAGTTGTAGTGATGCTTTGTGCCAATGTGGCAAAGGACTCAACCTGAAGTTGTGCCTCTAACCAAAAGCACCATTCAAACCAAGGGGGTGGTAATCTTGCTATGTTAAAAATGTTGAGTCCCTAGAGATCACGAGGTTGGTTCTAAATCATAGGAATTGCTGAGTTCTTTTGCTGACCCTCCTTTCTGAGCTCGTTCAGGATCTGCTTTCTGCTTGTCAGACATGGCCCTGAATCTTCAGAGAGTCTCTTCAGGAGAGCAGAACCTGATTACGGACTAAGGGCTGATTTGAGACAGGGACCATAAATTTGAGGTTCACAGAGGGATTCTGAATCACAGCTTCGTAAGCTAAGCCTCACTCTGCTTGAGGACTGGCCAAAGTGAAATTAGAGGGGTTTCAGCCCTTCTTAGGCAGCTCCTTCCTTCAGCTACTTCCTATCAGAAGGTGACTCTAGGACTCCAGTGCCTGGGTTCGAGCACATGCCTGCTGATTTCAGGTGTGTTGCTGGGAGATGTGCAACGAACTGTTGGCAAAAAGTCTCCCAAAAACAAGGCTTGTCTATTGGAATTTTATTGAAGGCTTTGCCTGTGACAACCGACCCGGGCTATGTCCAGTTGCAATCACATTAGTTAGGCAAATGCTTTTTGGAAATTAACCTTTAGTTTTTGTCTTTGTCTGATGGGATCAGCAGCGTTCAGTCCTTCACATGGATGTTGACAGAAGCAGAAGCTGCTGCTTCTCAAGTGCTCTTCAAACAAAATGAGTACATGAAGGCATAATCATGAGGAAAAGTTAAATTAAGATTTTTTTTTTTTTTAACTTGTGGTGCCTGAACCCTGTTACAGTGCTGCTGTGAAATACTTACTTGACTGTCAAAATCTACTCCGAGTATTTCTGACATACCTGTAACCTTAAAAATAAAGCATCTTTTGAGAAGGGACAGAGCCAGCTTTCAAGAGGAGTGCAACATCAACCTAATTAGTCTAACTGGATTTAGCAGAATTGATATCTGTTTATGTGTTTTCTGATATATTGCTTAGCAGCACAGCATTGTTACACTTGAGATAACCTTTTCTCATGTGGATTTAGGTGGCTTAAAGCAAATGTGTGCAATTTCCTTTTTTTCTTTTTCCATCAAGGCCTGTTTGCTGAGAGATATTTCTGTACAATCTCCTTCTCTTTTTTCTGATAAGAGAAATTACAGAAATGTGTTTGCTGTTATTTTGAGTTCTTGTTTTATTAGGAGGGAACCAGCCTTGATTATGACCTTCTAGTAGAAAGCAGGGTGTGATTCATCCAGGTGCCAGCACTGGCTGGTGCAGAATAGCGGATGAGGAGGAGTCCAGGCAAGGTCGCAGTCACCTGAGAACACCAGAGAACATTCTCATGGCGACATCGTGGTCATTGGCATTTTCACAAAATGCAGAAATCAGTGGCAGCTTCAAAGGGGAAATTCCTATCCTGCTCCTTTTGTTTGCGACCTTGTGGGCACCATGGAGTCTCTGAGTTTTCATGTCACTCCTCTGTGTGCTGAGGAAGCCCCAGGCTGTCCCGTGAAGTACAGCTGTTGTCCCCAACTCTGTCACTCATTTCAGTGTATGTGTTCTGTTCATGGTGGTAACTGATCAAAAATGAGCAGCACTTCTTGCCAAGAGGCCCTGCACATAGAATGGAATCATGGAGTTCCACAGTGGTTTGGGTTGGAAGGCGCCTTAAAGATCATCCAGTTCCAACACCCTGCCATGGGCAGGGATGCCACTCACTGTCAGGTGGCTCAGGGCCCCACTCAAAATTTTCAATGAAAGAAATGGCTGAAGAATTGGGGTGTTTGTCGGCTGACATGGAGGCCACCAAGACACAGGTGTTTCTTCCCAGCATTTCTCTGCAGACTATCAATCAGGCCATTAGGGTTTGTGTTTCAGAAGACAAAATGCAGTTTGTGTGAATAAATAACAGTGTTCTCCCCAATGTCATTTTATTCTGGATAATATCCTGTTAAATATTTTAAAAAATAGAACCAGCAAGACTAAAGTTTAAACCAGTGAATAATAGCCATTTGCAGAGTGATTGATTTACTGAGACTTACTGAGTGCTTTAAATATATCTGGGTCAGGTTATCTGTGCCAACCCAAAATTCAGATAGGAGGCTTACGACATGTAGATATGGACTTGTTCAAGTCATGAAGGAAAGTTCTGTCAAGTGTTTCCCACACCTCCAGCAAGATATAAAAGTTGAAGGTCTCTGAGATTTCCTTGCGCTCTTACCTTCTGCAGCCTCTTGTTCTCATCTGAAGGGAAAATGAAGAGATTTGTGAGTATCTCAATTTCTGTTGAACTTTTAATACCGCAAGTTTCTCACTTTTTAAAACAAAAGGATAGAGAAGAAGATGCTCAAGTAAGCGGTACAATACAGTGGTTCAATAATATGATCTGTGTATTGTTTCTTTGGGTGGAAAAAGGAGAACTTACATTTCTTGGGTCAGTAAAGTCAGTGGGAGCCTCATTTGAGCAAAGAATGCAGAACTGGTTACAGTTCAGAAGAGAGGTTTAGTTACAATTTAATAATTGCAGTTGTAGAGGCAAATCAAGGAGTAACATGGCATCAAGGAGGGACTTCAGAAAACTGCAGAAATTTAATGGTTGAGTTTTTCTGATTTACAGGCAAAGGAGAGCCTGACAGCAAAAACTTTACAATGAGGAATTGTAGTTGTTTTCAGCTAATATACATGCTAAGTGGGTAATTTTTCAAACTGATTCTGCAACTCCTTCCTTCAGTTCACTGACTGGGTTTTTTTATGGCACTGCCTGGTGTTTCTGATGAGTGAGAATTCTGATTCCATTTACAGGCTGTGGTCTTCATTTGCCTGGGAGTCTTTTGGGCTGAGACTTCTGCATTGGACGTGAGTAGAGTGATGAGCCTTGTCCTGCACATGAGCGTTTTAAATGTGTTGGATCCCTGGGCAGAGAGAATAGAACAGAATAGGAAGAAAACCACAGGAGAAACTAAACCAAACAAGTTTCTTATTGTCAAGTGTAAAGAAAAAGAGCTTTTGCCAGAGGTTCTGTGCAGGTGCAAAGTAACAAGCGGGACAGAGGTCCCCTTAGCTCAGTCAAACACTTGGAGACTGGACCCGTCTCTTGCCAGTCCCTGCTGCCCAGAATAACTGGGATGTCCCATGCAGGTTTTCCTTAGCCTGCATGAGAGCCTATTTTATAACTGACCTCCAGTTCAAGAGCCTCCTCGGATTGCTCCAGGGTTCTCAGTATTTACATGAAGCAGAAAGCATTGGAGGTTGTTGCACCTGCTAAAGATGGAAGCCAAATGATGAACAATGATTTTGTGCTTTTTACCAAAGACCTTTGCCCTGCGAGATCCTGTCAGCAACTATGTCACTGGGACCATGACCATCCACAGCGAGGAGCACATCGTTGATGTCCATGTCCGCTCTGGCGTGTACTCCTCTGACACCATTTTTGACTACACACATGTGAGTAAATCCAAGAATCTGCCTCAAATTAATCCCTGAGGAAGTTTTTAAAATCAGAAATTATTTTCGTGTGTTCTCACCACATCTTGTCCTGGAACATCCCGTTTCTTTGATGATTCCCAGCACCCTTCCTCCTCCTTGGCCATCTCCTTTCTTCTCCCGTACAATGGGGCAGTTTAAAAGAAATGAAACCTGTGGTGGCAGTTCCTGGAACAGAGAAGAAGGTCCCTGACCTCAGTGGGGCTGGAGGTGAGGATGGGCTGCCAGCACTCATGGGCAGCAGAAGTCTGTCAGAAATTATGCTTCCAGTCTCAGGGACAGGCACCACGACAGGCTGGCTCCATTCCCCAAAGGAGACAAAGAAATGCATTCATTCCACAGCAGCAGACTCTGCAGCCACTTGCTGTTCCTTCCAGATTGCCCCAAAGTGTAGAGAGCATCAATTAATGTCAGCGTTACCCATTTCTAATGATTTAACCTCAGTTCTTTCCATCACAGGGGTATATTGCAACCAGATTATTTTCACGAAATGCCTGCTTTATCATGAAAATAAAGAAGGAATTAATCCCAGAGCTGCGAGAGATTGGACGTCTGGCGTTTGAGAGAGAGGTGACTGTGGGGAACCCTCGCTGCTGGCAAGGAGGGAATGGGAGCAGGGTGATGTGCGGGGGACCCTCCACTCTGCCCCTAAGGCAGCTCAGACATTACTTGTGCTGTCTTAGCAATGATGGAGCTGTTCTGACAAGACACATCTCGAAGGGAATATCATGCAGAACATTCTTTGAAGATAATGAACCATCATGGCCCCCCTGCAGTTTTATAGGGGGTTGTCGAGCTGTCTCCAGCTGTACAATCCCCTGTCCTTGGAACTGATGTAATTTGGGGTAATTTGAGATAATCACAGTATAAGTCCAGGCAAACTTTCCCTTTGTTCATTGTCCTGGTGGTATTTTGACCTTGACATTGCTTGAATTTTATTTTTTTTTCAGAACAGAAGGTAGACATCAATTTACTTTGACCAGATTTTGACTTCCTTATTCAGGCTGAAGTTTCAGGAGACTGGAAGTATTGCCTGGAGGTGAACTGGAGTTCTGGCCCATTTTGTGTCAGCCCAGAAGCACAAAACTTGCTGCCAATAATATAACTTATTATGGCAGCAATACAGCTCAGGCTAGCTGTGTTGGCATAATTAATATCTAGTGAATTTTGTTACTGAATAGATTGAAATTATTATTTTTTTTAAAGCATGAAGTGTCCTTGTCTAATTTTTTTTTTTTTTTTTTTTTTTTTTTTTTTTTTTTTTTTTTTTTTTTTTTTTTTTTTTTTTGTTTTGTTTTGTTTTGTTTTGTTTTGTTTTTTTGTGAGGCCAAGGTTTAGGTTTAGGTACCTTCTCAAAGGGTGTCCCAGTAATGTGAAGCTAAAGCTACACTTCTGATGATGTTTCACCTTTTCTTCTCAGACCATGAAGGATGTATACTCTCCGAATAATGTGTGGGCCCTGTTCCAAGCTGGCACTTCCAGGCTGGGGCGTTTTAAAGACTGGATTCTCTATGGGAAACACATTGAAAAGCTCTGCACAGGGCTGCCTCTCTACCAACTGGTGGCCACTGAACGTAAGTCACAGATCAGAGCATTGTGGCTCTGCCCCAGGGCACCTTCCTCCCCTTTGAACCCAAATCCTCCTGGTATCTTGGAGCTGTGCAGATATTTCTTCCCATTGAGTTGCACCATAAATGTTTTGCAGTTTTGAGACAAACAGAAGCCTAGAATAGGGCCATAACTGGGGATTGAGATTTGTGTATTTAAGACTTTTCCTAGCTGGATACAGGGATCTCATCTGGTAAGGAGATACTGATACTGAGATACATACTGATGGAAACACTGGTACTGATACTATCTTCATTTTCCTGGGATTTTTTAGCACCAATGAATGGTGATGGCTGTGCCAGTGCCGGGATTCCAAGCATTTTGGGCCTTCATATCTGTGAAGAACTCATTGCAACTGGATCTTGACATTTCTGTTGCAAGGAAATGCCTTTTTTGCATGTTTTAATGATGGTAACCGTGTTCTCCAGCTGGAACAGAACTCGGGTACAAGGCTCAACCTGCCTATCCAAAGCTTTGATGCATAACAAGCCTATGACATACAAATAAATATAGTGCTTTAATAAATAAATAGAATGCTTTGTCTATTTCTTCTACCCAAAATCAGAACACAATGACAGTGGGCCTTGTGAGTTGCCCTGCAGAAAAGACAAATTTCCCTTTGGTCCATTCCTGTGCTGGGGCTGCAGCATGGCCCAGGCATTGGTTTGTGCTTCATAACAAGAAGAAACAGAAACAGAATAGATTTTTCCAGTGGAGAACTTCACTTTGGCATCAGCATCCATGTGTTGCCTCACCCCGTGTAAGATGGCTGAGGGAGGGAGCAAAGAGGTGAATGAAGATAAAGGGAGGGAGCAGATCCATGTTACCCACATTGGCAAAGCAGCTTGAATTCTGCAGGGCCAGTGGAAATTTGCAGGAGTTTGAATGAGTGCAGTGGGTCAGAGAGATTTTTATTCTGGGTGTTTTCCAAGCCTGGAAGTAGCGGATACTGTCCTAGCCCTAAAAGATTTGTACTTCGGAATAAAGTTTTCCTTTCACACAATAGCAGGGACAAAGAGCTGTGGCCACTTGCTCCAAGTGTCCCACGTGCCTTGGAGAAGCCTTTGTGTCAGGATCCGATGGAAATACAGGATGGGGCAATGCTGGGGCCACCTGCCTGCTCTGGGGCAGATTCCAGGGAATAGTAGAACTCACACATCTTTCCCTCCAGGGCTTGGAAGGCGTGTGTGGTTTGGGGGTGAATGTTTACTCTTTATTGGAGCCTTGAGTGGCTGCCAGAGGGAAAGATTTGGAGGAAAATGGCCCCAGGTCTGCAGTTTGTTATTTTCAAATCAGGCTCCTGGTCAAATCATCTGCTATTTAATAAAAGAGCATTTTGTCACATGGTGAAGCTGTTCTTTTACATTAATTGTATTCACAACAGGCTGCAGATTCTTGGTGATCCAAAAAATGTTTCTGGAGGGTCAAACTTAGTTAATTAAATATAGGAGTAGTTGTTCTATGTTCTGTGGACCCTGAAACCAGCCTCAATACCTCATTATTTGCCATTTAATTTTGACTTAGGGAGGTCATGTTCCTAGGCTTCCTCACAAATGGAAGGATATTGTTTCTAGATTTAATTTTAGTTTGTAGTCTCATATTCCTCACAGTTGGGCCTGTGAGGAATATATTTTTAAATATTATGTTTGCATTTTGACCTTTGTGTTTGTTGTTTGGTAAATAAATCTTCAGCTCTCCACCTACTCTCAGAGCCCCTCCAATGTCCAGGTGTCCAGCTCATGGGAAGCTTCTGAATGCAGCCCCTCAGGGGCAAATCTGTTGTGGGACTGCTGCATCTCTTGGAGTGCAGCCCCAACAAAGAGAGAAGGAAGCATGGGAAGAACCACACAAACCCATATGGCCATGCTCTGATTCCCCCAGTTTTACAGAGAAAAACTCTGGAAAAGTTTTCCCTCTGTTCCCACAAGAGCACAGGGATAGACAAATTGCAGCTCTGAATTCACAACCCTTGAGCCTCGGCCTGTTGGTATCACCAACAACCACAAAAGTCATGCTAGAAAAGGCTGCAGAGCAACAGAAATTTATTCCCAATTTAAAATAACTAATCACAGGGCAAATAGGAATGTACAGCCAGCTCTGAACAAATCAGAGAAAAGGACTTAAGCAGGAGAAAGAAGTTTGATACTTTATTTATTGATACTGTATTTGCCCTTGCTATTTCCTGCCATTTCATTCTTTGTTGACTAGGCCACAGTTTACAATATGTTTTATGGACCTGTCTTGGATTATAATTAATCTACTTTTCTTATCTTGCAGGTGCTTGATATTACAACTGGACTACAGGGAAAGCCCAAAGAGGTAAAAATCATCAATAGGTAAAATATCCCTGAAGATCAGATCCAGTTGTTACCTGAAGTAACTGGTCTGAAAATGTCAGTCTCTAAATCCACCCTCTTCCAGCAATTCTGCTCTGAATTTTCATGATATGGAGGAAATCTCAGAATCATGAAATTGTTAAGGTTGGAAAAGGCCTTTAAGGTCATCAAGTTCAACCCTCAGCCCGCCACCACCACCACCATGGTCATCATTAAACCACATCCCCAGGTGCCACATCCACATGTTTTTTGAACACTTCCAGGGATGGGGACTCCAACACTGCCCTGGGAAGCTGTGCCAGAGCTTTACAACCCTCACAATGAAGAACTTCCCCAATATCCAACCTGTCCCTCCCGTGGCCCAGCCTGAGGCCGTTCCCTCTTCTCCTGTCCTTGTTCCCTGGGAGCAGAGCCTGACCTCCCCAGCTGTCCCCTCCTGTCAGGGAGTTGTGCAGAGCCACAAGGTCCCCCTGAGCCTCCTTTTCTCCCTTTCCCAGCTCCCTCAGCTGCTTCTGGGGCTCCAACCCCTTCCCAGCTCTATTCCTGTCTCCAGATGTGCTGCAGCCTCCCAAAGTCCTTCTTGCCTTGAGGGGCCAAAAGCTGAATACATTAACATATTAAACCTTTGAATCAGTTAACTTAGAGATGCTCTATCTGACATGAAACATCTGCTGTCCTAGAGCTCATTAGGTATCAGTATCTTTGTGGGTCGTTTGCTGGTAGAGGATCTTTTTGCATTGTGATCCTTGAGATTTTCCAATGGAATGGATGGAAAATCCCCACTGGTTTCCATGGGAGGCACCCACAGCCCAGCAGCCAATGTCAGAAACAATGGTGGAGTTGTGTTCTCAGTGCACAAAGCCCAGAGCTCGTCCTGATAACTGCCCAAGGTCAACGTGCAGGTGGATAAGGTGGAGCTCGTTGGCACTGAGCACAAGGTTAACACCTGGAGAACAGCACAGCTCCTGGGAATATGCTGCAGGAGAGGGGCAAGGCTGCCCCACTGGCACTGGAACCCAGAGCTGTCACTCAGATGAGAAAGGAGCCAGTGCACCAGCTTAGATCCTAAGAACACATTGGCCAAAGAGTCTAGAGAGGGAGAAATTGTCAGGATGTGATTGATTATCCTGAACGTTACCTGATCTTCCCAAGAGCTCCTCTCCACCAAGGTAAGCAGGCACATTCTGGTAGTTTATCTAACTTCCAACCAGGCTTGTTCTGTAAAAAGCAGGGAATTTGTTTTATGTGGAAAAATCACAAATCACAGAATATTCTGAGCTGGAAGGGACACACTAGAGAGCTCAGTGGGAGTGTCTGGGTGTGCCTGAGTGTATCTGTGTGCGTGTGCCCTGGCAGCTTCTGTAAATTAAAACCATATTTATTCCTGGCTGGAATATCAAGATAATGCTGATTGTTTGCTCCTNTGTTGAAAATTGTATTGTTTTTGTCCTTGTTCCAATTTTTTTTTTTTTTTTTTTTTTTTTTGCTAACCAGGCACAGTCAGGAGAGGAAAAAAATCACCCATTTTAGAAGACCAAAATTTGCCCCTGGAGTGTGTGTGTAACCACTACAAGTTGCTGCAATTGAGCACTGAACAACACTGCAAGATCCATGTGCAAGAGGAAAAGAGGACAAGTTCCTCCCTCCAGCTTCAGTCAAGGTGCCTGATTTTAAATACTCAGATTATAAATTATCAGGAGGTGAGCTGGATCTTGCACTGTTACTTATTTAAAACAAGTGAATGTCTTGGCCAGTGAGCCAGGCCAGATTTCCAAGGAAAGCACCCCAATCCTAGTGTACTTTCTTTCTACTCGGGCCAAGCAGGCAGTGAGATTTCCCTTCTCCACTAGATGGCAAATGATCACAGCAGCCTCGGAATCGGGGTTTTCTGACGGCAGTCGGGACCCAGCTTGGTGAGATGTGCTGTCACTGGGCTGGTAAAAACACCAACTGTGAGCCAACCACAGCTCAAAAATAAAACAGATTTAATCCCGTCAACCAACAGTAAAAACCGAGTTAGCATACAAAGCATATATTTTTGTATATTCTATTATATAATGAGACATTGCTTTGCATGAGGTTTTTCAATCAAATATTCCCAAGTACTCTGACATGAGTGAGTGAAATCCTTTCCTTTTCAGAAAAGGGGCCCAGCAGCAGATGGAGGCTCAGTTGACAAAGGCTAGTCCCATGCTGGCCATGAGCACAGGTAAAGGGAGCAGCTCCAGCACTCCTTATCTCTCTCTTATCACCACCACCACGGGAAACTCAAGCAGCTCCTCTGCCCCTGCCCCTGTGCAGTCCTGCTCTGCCAGGCTCTGTCCTCTGGCATGAAGAACCCACAGAGGAGTTCTGTGCTCTTGGCTCTTGTTTCATTTGGGTTTTTTTGGAGGGGACTAAGGGCAGAGGGGGCTGGAAGCCTGGCTGGATCTCTGCAGCCAGGTCTGTGCCCCTTCCAGGCAAGTCCTGCCAGTCCCCCCACTCCCCATGGCCACAGCCTCTGCTGGTTTTAGTGTCTCTCACACTCCTGCGAGTCCTTTTCTCTGCCCTTTCTTGCAGCTCACCAAGAGGCAGCCACACACAGGTGATTTGGCAGTTCCCACTTTATTTAATTTTCTGTGGGTGTGTGCCAAGAGAGGGTGGTGATTCAGATGTACTCAGTGGGGACCTCAGGTTGCCATTTTTTGTTGGGTAGAAAAGCAAATGCAGCATAAAGTGGATCCTTTTGTAACAATGCTGAAAGAGAAGAAAACATCTTTTAAAAGTCAGTTTGTATTTGCTGGTAGTGGAATGAGAATTGATATGGGCATTGAATCAGGCTGCTGTGACAGCTCCTCACAAACGAAGCCATGGATCTATGAAATAATTTCCTGCCTGTAAAGACACCTGCAGGAGCTGTTGCCACTGGACCCTCGTTTGCTTTGCCTCTTGTGAAATGTTTTTTAAACTTACCAAGAAAAAAAAAAGACATTTTGAAGTGCTCATGAAATTTGGAGAGGATTTAGTGCTTCAGTTTGTTGTCTTGGAGAGAGGTGAGATTTTCCAGGTGAAGAGCATTCAGCAGCTGCCCTGTGAGCCCTGGCCAAACCCCTGACCAATGCTACTCTGAGCATCCCAGACAACATAGTTACAGAAGCCAGGCCAAGGGGGACAGAACATATTTGTAATTTTTACTGCAATTGAAATCAAAATTAGTGAGGTGTTTGAGCCAGTTTCCCTTAAACAAAAGGATGGAAAAGATAAAATTTGATATTCAGCTGCATGGCAATCAAAGCAGAGAGAGGCTGGTGACAATTTTTATTTTTACCTAGTATGATTCCAGTCACTGAGTTACAGAAATAGAATGTAATAAACTTTCATCTTTGAATTTCTAAGGCTAAACTTTAAAAGTATTTTTTAATGAATCAGTCTTCTCTACTGTTATGTACAATTTGCTTTCCCTTTCTGATTCCAACCCTAACATTAAATAAACAGAGCAAATATTAGACATGCTTGTCTAATTTTTCCTCATGTTTTGCTGATGTGATTACAAGCTATTGACTTAGTCATTAATATCTAGTGCTGAGATATCAGCTAACACTGCCAGAAAATACTCCATCTTTGCTTAGCACTCAAGCTGTCAGTTAAATAATTTCATGTTATTAATCAAAATTGCCAGCAAAATAATTTCTGCTGACCTGAGTCTGGCTTTTTCCCCATTGTGGAAGATCAGGACTCCTTAGTTCTGAAACCCAAAGACAAAATTTAGTGATTATTCCCAAGAACTTTGTTCATTTAGGGCTGTGAGAGCTTTAAATGGAGCTCTGATTAAGGAAAGAATCGTACCCTTCAAAAAGTCTGCTTGGACATGGAGCTGACAAGGAAAGGGGACGAGTTTGGGAGGATTCTGAAAGGTTTTCTTCTGCAATCTTGTTTTTGTCAGTGTCACTGGAGCTGCTCAGAGAGTTTCCTGAAGTTTAACACCCACATGAATACCAAAGCACCACAAAATAACTGCATGATGCGAGAAAGAATTTCAAAAATGTAAAATTAAAACTTTCTCGTGACCTTTTTCTGTCAAACTGTTCTGTGAAGGGAGTGTGATAAGAAGCTTGCAGAGTCCAAACCCCTGGGATTAAACAGCAGCTCCTCTCTGTTCATTAGCACTGCTCTCATTTTCTGTGTGAAGATATCAAATAGGAATTGATTTCTTTTTGACCGTGTCCCATCAGGTTTGAATTAATTGAGGACTGAATTAATAAATTGTGTGACCATAAAAGGTACTAAATTTTTAATATTATTAGAGACTGCATCCATATTTACCAAGGCATGTACCAAGCTCACAGGAGGGGAGACAAATCAAGAGATTTTGAGACATTTCTGATCCCCTAAATGATATAAGTAAGTAACTTCCAGCCACTTGAATTACGTGTGCATTTTTATTGTCTGTGTTTATTCATTTTGAGAATGATCGGGGGAAAAAAACCCAAACAGATTCAATGCTGGACTGTGACTGTCTCATGAAAGGATCTAAATTTCCTGGGAATTCTTCTCCAACTGCAGGGCTGGGCAGTGAACTTAGTGGGTGCTACAAATTTCGCAGCTGAGTGCAAAGCCCAATCATGGAAGTGGCAGCTCCTCCAAATATCTGCTGGAGGAGTGAGGACACCAGAAGCTGGGAGCTCATGTGGGGCCTTTGCTGCACGTGACTGACAGGACACTGACAGCAAGGCCATGTCCAGCTATTTTTCCAGCTCTTTTCTTTCTGTTTCAGTTCCTCAGGCTTTGCACTGGCATGGAATTCCCACCTTCTCCTCATTTCTCTGTGCTGCCACTTGGCCGCTGGCCCTCCAGCCAGCCCAGGTTGCTCTGGAGCAAATGCACATGGATGGGGTCCCTTCCTGGAGCCTGGAGCTTCTGCCCCCTCAGCAGGATTGAAGGAGGAAGGAAAGGGAATTTCCTGTGGCAGTGCAGGTAGTTTGTGCGCCCTGCTGGTTTGTGGGATCCCCATCCTCCTCATTTGCCAGGGAATGGCTGAGAGAGATGAGCCCTGGGCTCCCCACAAAAAGCCAGTGGTGCTCCAGGTCAGGAGCAGCTGCTGTCACACAGGTTCAGGAATTCCCTGTGCCAGAAGGAGCTGCTGTCTCTCAGGTTCAGGAATTCCCTGTCCTTGTGGCTGCCCCTCCCTTTCCTTCTTCTCCCTGATTTTTTTCCTTGATCACACAGGCTGTAATACACTGACACGTTTCTCCCTGATCACCCTTGCAATAAATACCATCCTTTAATTTTCCAGTGACATCTGAAAATGGAATAGAGCCCCTGGGAAGGGCCCATTTATGGACAGGGAATCCAGAGCAGCCATGAACCAAGGCATACAGGAATAAGGACTTGGGCAGATGGAGGAATGAGAACTAATTTTAGTTATTCCATTGCAAGCTCATCACACTGTCAGTGTCACACTCCTCTTTATCTCCCATCTCACACCCAGCAGTTACCTCATGCCACAGCTATCTCCTGACAGGGACCGTTGTAGGGCATTTTTGCAATAATTCCATCCCTGTATTTTGGAAAACCTCAAATCACATGCTGTCGTTGCTACAGCACGTTTGCATCCCTCTCCTGCTTCCCTGCAATGGTGGGACCTAATGAAGGCCCCTGATTAGGGAGTAGCCTTGACCCAAAATTCCTGAAAAAAAGGGAAAAAAGGACCTACTATGCAGTAACAATCTAATTTAAAAGTCATAATGAAAATTTTAAGGTATGGACTGCTGAACCAAAACATGAGTTTATGGTGAAATTAGATGTGACACTGTAAAACTGGCAAACTTTTTAACCCCTGGGGAACTATTCATGCCCAGAAAGGCCAGGCCACTCAAGCAAACGTCGCCTTTTCCTGGGAAAGGTTCTCCCTCCAAGGCTGCCCCGAGCCTCTGGATGAGGGCAGGTGTTCCTCCATCCCAAAAAACAGGCTAAGGAAGGGTGATGATGCTTCAAAAACACTTCACATTCCTTCTTGCCCAGGGGAGCATCACACCCTTTGGATCTCGTGTATCCCAACCTTGGCACTTGGGACAGCCCTGCCTCACTTCCCAGCCTTCACCACCCCTCCTACCCCCACATTCCTGCCCCCACATTCCTGCCCCCACGTTCCTGCCCCCATGTTCCTGCCCCC
>VWYO01017901.1:127743-155529 GCA_013400275.1 Rhadina sibilatrix | reverse complement strand
CTGCCCCCATGTTCCTGCCCCCCACAGTCCTGTCCCCACGTTCCTGCCCCCACGTTCCTGCCCCCCACAGTCCTGCCCCCACAGTCCTGCTCCCACAGTCCTGCCCCCACAGTCCTGCTCCCACACTTCTCTTCTGCTGCCTCTTGGCAGAAGGAGCTCTGGGGGCATCATCTGGGAGGAAGCTGTGGGGTGCCCAAGGTTAGAATCTATTTTGGAGCCCCACAATCTTCAGGATGGACCCTCTGCACAAGGGAGGGGCTCTCAGGAGCTGCTGCAGAGCCTCAGCCATTCCTGCCCTCTCTGCTGAGCACTGGGGGCAGGAAGGGCCTCTCTGCTCTCTGGGCTGATTTTCTCCTCCAGTTCTTCCCATGGCAGAGGAAGGGATGCTGTCCAGCCCATGGTGCCTCTCCACCACCAGCAAACCCAGCAGGAAGGTGAGGAGGGATCACCTGGTGCTCTGGGAGTGCCAGGGGCTGGCAGGGCCCTGGGCTCACAGCTGCCTTGTGTTCCCACACACAACTGCCAGTTAACTGGGGCATGAACAGCAGCTCTGTCAGTGAGAGCCTTTCTGCGACCTTTCTGTAACCCAGGCTGCTCAATGAACCACCCACTGCTGATGAACTGGGGTCACTGTTGATGCTGCAGATTGAATCATGGTTAAACTGTGATGCTCATTAATGTTCCCTCTCCAGCTCCCTCAGGTGATCTAGTTAGCATTGCTTTTTCGAAAGCAATTTCTTTCTAGGATACTTATTGGGTGTGTAAATTGCAGGGCATATGTGGGGAAAAAAAAGGACAAGTCATTTCAGTGACATGAAATAAAGTCCTTCTGTTACACAAATCAATTCAGAAAAAATAATTATCAGTGTGTTAAAATCATCAGCCTGCAGCCTAAGGAAACAGGAAGCTGCTTTTATATCAGATGAGCTCTCTGGATATTCCTTGTCTGGCAATTCCCCAACAGAGTCTACATGGAATAAGTCAGGAAACTCAGCACAAGCTGCTTTGTGTACAACCCTTGCACTCTGCCGTTGCTCAAGGACTTATCAAAACCAGAGTGGAAATACGAAAACGCTTGGAATGCCTGAGCAGGAATTGTGTTCCTAATGAGCCACTGAGGCAAAATGACCCTTGTGGGTGAGGAAATGGATGTCAGATCCCTGTGCTCATGACTGCTTTTTGCTTTACAGGGTAACACCTGCAGGATGGGAAATGACAGGTTCAGAACAAATGTGTCTGGGCTGAGCAGGGCTCAGGAAGGTCCCAGCCCAGCCCCTGTGCTGCTCCCAGTACACCCAGAGGAGCTGAAATGATGCTGTTCAGTGTTGGCACCCAGAGATCCAGGGCTGCACAACAGCCTTAGTTCATAGAAAAGGGGAGGAAAGGGGAGCAAACCTAGAAAAGCTCCTCTGGCTCTGGAACTGCTCATCTGCATCAAGAGAGTAACAGAGAGAATTTCACTCAGTCTCTGATCAATGGCCAGTTACAGACTCCAAAATACTTAATGTGTTCATAGGGAGAGAGAAAATTCAACTAAAAAATTCAGAGTGACACAAATGCTGAAGTCCTTTTAAATTCAAAACCTTCAGCCCTGAATCTCACAGAAAAACCGCATCCCTCTGAAAGGAGTTCCACAGATCCCAGTGCAGCAAGCAACAGCTCTTACAAGCTGCTTATCTCTTTAATCGAATAATAGCTGCATATATATATATGAAATCAGTGCATTTCATGAATATTGAAGTATTAAAAAAGGAAACACTCCAGAGGCATTATCACCCTCATGACAAATGTCCTGCGTCACTGGTGGTGACAAGCAGCCCCAAAGACTTTCCTTTACAGGACTCACTGCTGTACTGCATCAAAGAGTTAAGGCTAAGCCAATTCTCAGGGGTTTTAATGTTAACCTCACTTCCTGTGGAAGTAAAGACTTTAATCTGGTGATGAATCATCAACAAAAAGAAGACTGCACTTTTCTCTTAATTAACAGAAGTGACCCAAACTGCTCCAAGATTTCTCCAAGATTTCTGTGCTGAGCTCTGGAAAGCCACAATATCCACAGATCAGCCTTTGGTAAGGCTGTACAGGATTTACAGATAGCCATGAACTCCACAGAGAGGTCTAAATTAATCTTGCTAAGCTCAAATATCTACTTCTAATGTGGTGTAGCAATAACAGGGACCTTGATACCACACTTTTCCTCTTGCATCAGGTTTCTCATGTTCAGAAGAAGAAAAGTTGAATAAAATGAGGTTAAAATGCCATGTCAGTGTCTGACTCCATGACAGCCACACTGCGCATGATTTTCACAAAAATATTGATATTTAATTAAAAGCATAGAGGATTAATTTAAAACAGGCACGACTTGAGCATGGCTCTCATTGTTGTGGCTGTTTGTGATAGATTTGGGCAAATGACGAAGGAAGAAAATTTCAGGATAGGGCAGCAAATCAATGGATGTGCTTAGACAAAAAGCAGAGTCCAGAAAACTCAGCAGGTCAGTGGCTTAGTCCTTGGGTAAAGTTCTTAGTGCTTGCAAGGAAAAGCTCTGTAGCACAAACCTCTTTATCTTGAGTGCTGAACCCCTTGGGGACAGGTGCTGAGCTCTGGCCACGCTGCTAAAACAAGACCACTTTAGAAAGTCTATGGAGAACAGGGAGATTTAAGTGGACGATGTTATCTATGAACCAGAGCAATTTTGGCCTGCACACCGCACATGTTTTGTTGAAATTTGCACACTAACGCAAAAAGTGCCATTAATTTTAGCACACGTCTTTACAAAGTCATTTCTGTATTCTCCACGGTGTATCCCTGAGCTGTTTGAATTAATGAGAACCTGAAATCAGAGTCACCTGTTGGCCTTGGTGTGTTTTTAGTAATTTTTTATTTAGCAGTGTTATGACTAAATCAAATATAAACATGATTTGCCAAGTCACATATGAAAGATGAATTAAATAAAGATTTTCTGAATCGTTTGCAAATACTCCATTCATGGAATCATGGAATACCTCAAGTTGGAAGCAACCCAGGAGGATCACCAACTCCCTGCTCCTTGGAGGATGTGAATCTCGTTGCTCACCTTGAGCTCTTCTCCTCTGCACCCAGCACCTGGTGACTCTGCTGTGGCAGCGCCAAGAGCTCTTCTCCTAGGATTTGCACTGCACAAGTACAAAGGAACAGAATTTTTTCCCAAAGAAATTATTTTTTAAGTTTAACATAAAGACCTGACTCTAAAATAGTTTTTAAAAGGGCAGAGGGAGCTGCTGTTTGCCCTTGGTGTGAAATGAGTGCATTTGGAGAGAGGCTCCATGGAATTTACGCGTTCGCCTGAAATCCACGTGGATGGAAATGGTTCACGTACAGCAGGCAAAGTCAGCTACCGGGAGGGAGAAAGGAAGGGCAGCTTCTCTCTGAGGAGAAACTTGTCCTATCTCTGAGAGTCCCACACAGAATGTTTACAAAACGCTCATTAAGGGAAAGGGGATGGCGAGATAGCAACAAATCTGGTGAGCAGCTTCCACTGGCCGAGATAAGAGAGGCAAGGCAGCCATAGCGGAGAGTGAGATCCAATTACTGAGACCTGGTTTTGGGGAGGGGGAAGGGGCAGACAGACAGGACGGATCACAAGTTTCAAGACAAGAGTTTCCAAACTTGTCATCCCTCTGTGACACAAGCTGCGCACAACCCAGCGGATAAAACCACCACCGAGCCCACAGGAGAGCCAGAGCTCGTTGAGCGCAGTTGGAGGCTCGGGCGAAGACATGGATTCTGTTGTCCTCCAGCTCTGGGCTGTCCTCTCCCTCCTGGTTCACCTTGCAGCCTGCAGTCCCATCCTGAGCCTGGAGCACTCTTCCCTCGAGGAGGACGTGCCTCTTTTTGATGAAATCCTCTCTGAGCAAGATGGGGTTGATTTCAACACGCTACTCCAAAACATGAAAAATGAGTTTTTGAAGACGTTGAACCTCTCTGACATCCCTCTGCACGAGTCAGCCAAGGTGGACCCACCAGAGTACATGCTAGAGCTGTACAACAGGTTTGCCACAGACAGGACATCGATGCCTTCTGCAAACATCATCAGGAGCTTCAAAAATGAAGGTAAGAGCAGCTCATCTCTGGGAGAAGTGGATAGAAAGGAGCATCTTTAAAGCCAGTGTGAAATGTCCTGACCAAGTACAGAGCATGAAGCGTGCTGGGGAACAGGCCTTTTGGTGAGGATGGCCTTGGAAATCAGCAGCTGTGGCAGGGCTGCCCAGACCCTAGCTCTGGTGAGAGAGTCCTTGTCCTTTGCTCTGTAGGGTTTGGGGGGAAGATGTGTTTTTGTCATTGGGGCAGCACCAAGTGTCATTTTGGTGCATCAATTTATTTATCCCCATAGTGACACACATCATGTGTACACACAGGTGATTGATTTCTTTTAAATGGATATCTTAAGTAATATTTGAAATTAAGGCAAGACTCATTTTTCCATACCGTTCAAAATGTATTTTCAAGTGTAGTATTTTAAAATTATGAGCTTAACCAAGTACAGCTTTCTGTTAATGCCTTCTCACTGTTGATCCCCGTGGCATTTGTAAGGTTTTCTTCCTTTGGCATTTGCACACAGTCCAGAAAATACACAAAAAAAGGTGAAGAGGAATTTTGGATAACAAATAGGTTTTACTTTGGAGTACCAGACTATAGCCTAATAAAAACAAACAAACAAAACCTGAAGAAACCTAATTATCACAGAATCACAGAATATTCTGAGTTGAAAAGGATCCACAAGGATCATCAAATCCAACTCTCAAGTGAATGATCCACATAGGGATCAAAGACATAACCTTGGCATTATTAACACCCTGCTCCAGCCAGCTGAGCAAATGCCCTTGTGCCATTTTCCTCTTTTCTCCTCTGTTTTTCCTTCCACATTCCCCTCAGCTCAACGAGGATGAGATCATGCTGCAGCACTAACATTCAGTAATTTGCCAACACCTTTTTACACCAACACATTTTATGCTAAAAACGTTTTTCAACTAAACAATTCCGAGTGTCCATTAATCCATGTGGCAAATGCAAGTGCTTTGATTCATGTTCAATTACCAGGGGCACATGTGGCTGTTCAAGCTGACATGGGGCCTCTCATCCTCTGTTTGCTTAATTAGTGACGTTAAAGACATTATTGCTTTTCCCTCTACATTTGGAGTTTCAAAATGATGAGCTGTGAGGAGAGGCTGAGTGGAAATCATTTGAGTCTTGCAGGGCAGTGAGAGGCCAGGAGAGAAACCTAAAGCCCTGTTCTGCTCCCATCTCCTGCCAGCCTAGGCACCCTTTACCAGCAGTAGGTTTCTGGTATGAAGAGACTCTGCACTGTGGTTTAAAGTTTCCTTACATATCCTTTTCTCCAGTGTGGGGAGATTTATTTTAGGCTTGGTGGCAAACCAGTTGCAGGCAGTGGTGGCCAGCTGCTCACCTTACCGTGCCTGTCTCTGCTCAACAACAGGAGTGAAGGCACACATGGGGGAGGTGTTGTTCTCATTTTGTTCTATCTGAAAAAGAAATAATGGGACAAAGATTGCCAAGTACAGAGTGGTAAAGAATAAAACACCCTGTGGTTTAGTGATGCAAATCTGAAATCATTTCACCTGCAAAAATTCAGTTTTGCTGCACTGAAATGGCACAGACTGAGCTTTGCCATGTGGTCTTGGCAGCTCTGTGCTCTCCTGCTGTGCCTCATCCAGAAATTCTGCCTCAAATGGGGAAAACTCACCTTAAATTTCTGCCATTTCAGATTTTCTCTCACCTCTTCCAATCCAAATCAGCAAGATGCAAAGCAAGACTGCTGACAGGAATACAGCTTCACAAATAAATGCAGTTTAAGGACTGTGCAATTCATGGTTTTTCTATGTCCTCAAGGTCTGGATAATTAAGAACCATACCTTTCATTCTAAAGACCTCTTTTGATACAGAAATTAATTGCTTGCAATGGGAAGGACAGGAGAAACAGATCATGGAATTGTTTTGTTCACCTGTCTGCTGAAAACTGGCAGTAATCCCATTACTATCCATCAAATCCTTTATTATAGAAATATAACAGGTAGCATGGCTAGAATTAGCTCTTCATTTTAACACATGAACCGTAACAGTTTAGTTGTAAACAAGGCTGTAATCAGTGCTTAATACTTGAAATAAAGTTTTAGGGGATTTTTTTCTTTTTCTATGGACCCCAAACCTCCCTTCCCAACCCTCCCAGGGGTTTTCTGGAAACAGCAGGAGGTTTGGCATATTCCTCACTTTCCAGCTGAAGAACAGAAGTCACATCCTGGCTGTAGGAGAGGTGCTCAGGGTCTGTTCCTACTCTGGCCCTGCACAGTGAGTCTCACTCCCACCTTTACGAACGGACAGGGAAATGGAAGCAGAATCCCCCATCCTTTTTCTTTTTTTTTAATTTGTGGAAAAAAAAAAAAAAAAAAGAAGGGAAAAAAAAAAAAAAAGGACAGGTGCCTCAAAGCCTCCAAACTGGAGTTAAACAGCTCAAGTCACGTGCTGAAGTTTATGGCTTGCCTAAGTGCACTGGTGGAGCATGGCCAGACCTTGTGGCTTTATCAGAGTAATTTTTCTACAAACACAGAAAAATTGGGGAAGGCAGATGAAGGGTAGTACTAGGTTAATTACAAACAGTTTGCCTTTGCATTAATTATAGTTACAGCCTCTGTGTCCTAATCTGCCTTCTGGGTTGCAAGGAGGCAGCAAATACACTCCCATCCTGCGCTGTGGGGAGGAATGGATGCTGCTGTGTGGACACCAGCAATGCAGCTTGGACAGGCAGCTGAGGTGACACCAGACAGTGTCCCTCTCACCTGTTCAATTACTAAAGGTGCCCAAGGGCGCCTGGCTGAGTGCAGCTGGTTGCTCACCCAAAGCCCACGGGGCCTGTGGCGGGGTTACTGTGGCTGCCAGGTCACCCTGGTGTCACCACCTGCTCTTCCTGATGTAGAACATCTTCCAAAGCTTTCCTAGTGCTTGGCCCTTTCCATGTCTGAGGGGTGTTTGAGCAGCAGGGAATTTCTGCTAGCAGGGGAACACTACAGCACACCATTTCTTGTGTTTGCAGTTTATGATACGTTGCCCATTTCATGCTGGCTCCAGTGCCACGTCCTTGTGCCTTCCTGCACCAATGAATGTTTTCCCTTGTTTATTAAATAGTTGTTGTGCAGCAACCTAGAGGTGATTTTTATGTCAGTATTAGGCAACGCATTTTTAATATGTAAACCTTCCAGTTGACAAGGAAGTCCCTGGAAAGCCTGGGGACAGAAGGAGGATCACTAAATCCAGGTCTATAGCATGTCTGGGACCTTGTTGTCCTTACATGTCTAATATAACCTTGGCCCTTTTTCCAAGTACAGTTGTGGGAAGTGCTGGAAAAACATTTTCATGGAGCTGTCCAGGTGAAACCCAGCATGCTGGATGACCCTCAGTTCGTGCATTTCTGGATGTATAGACACTTCTAAAACATCTAATTTTTGTCCTTTCCAGACTTGGATTCCCACCCTGTTGGTGTTACGGGGACTCGGAAATACCCGCTCCTGTTCAACGTTTCCATCCCTCACCATGAGGAAATCACCATGGCAGAGCTGAGGCTCTACACCCTGGTGGAGCGGGACCAGAGGCTCTACGAAGGGCTTGACCGGAAGGTCACCATTTTTGAAGTGCTGGAGAACATCCACGTGGGGGCCGGGGAAGAGAGGAAGATGGTGGCCCTGGCCTCCAGGCACATCTACGGCACGAGCAGCGAGTGGGAGAGCTTTGAGGTGACCGAGGCCATCCGGCGCTGGCGCAGGGCAGGGCTGACCACGCACCGGCTGGAAGTTCACATTGAGAGCAGGGAAGGGGAGGGGCAGAACGGGGAAGGGAAACTCGATATCGACATCAACTCCGAGGCCAAGCACGTGCCCCTGCTGGTTGTGTACTCTGACGACCAAAGCAATGACAAAAAGGAGGAGAAGGAAGAGCTGAATGAGATGATAGACCACGAGCAGCTCATGGACCTGGAGAACCTGGAGGTCGGCAATTTCCACGACCAGCCCGGGGAGGAGGCGCTGCTCCAGATGCGCTCCAACATCATTTACGACTCCACTGCCCGGATCCGGAGAAACGCCAAAGGCAACTACTGCAAAAAGACCCCTCTCTACATCGACTTCAAGGAGATTGGCTGGGACTCCTGGATCATCGCCCCAGCAGGGTATGAAGCCTACGAGTGCCACGGGGTGTGTGCCTACCCCTTGACAGAGCACGTCACGCCAACCAAACACGCCATAGTCAAAACTTTGGTGCACCTGAAGAACCCCCAGAAAGCCTCCAAGGCCTGCTGCGTGCCCACCAAACTTGACCCCATCTCCATCCTCTACTTGGATGCAGGGGTAGTCACCTACAAGTTCAAGTACGAGGGCATGGTGGTGTCAGAGTGTGGCTGCAGATAGTAGGAGGGAACGCACGCGCGGGGAGGGCACAGGGGAGTATTTAATTATTCAGTCTGTAAATTTGTACATTTGGGATTTGCTATTTAATGAGGTTATTTAATGAGGCCTGTACAGATAATTGTATTTTTCCTGTCACAGGGAATGGGCACATCGTGTAGGGATTGTATATTTTGTTCCATTGCTTCCTTCTCTCTGCTCTTCACTGTCCAGATTGCGACCCAGTTTCTCTTCCTGTCAGGGCATGGAGCTGATCACTGGATTGTTTGGGAGGGCTCTTGGTGCCAAAAGGGCACATCTAAATTCATGGAAATAAAGGCATATTTTTGTACTTTATCAATGTTGATTGGCATCTCCAGGGCTTTCCAGAGCTGTTAAAGATACATGAGTGATGGGCAATTACACCTAGATTGTTCAGAGTTCTGTAATAACTTTATAAAGGTCTTTACATGCTCACTTTTTCTTAATTTATCTCTGTAGATGTTACGTCCCGATAATTCTCAAGCTCCTGAATCACTGAGGCACAAACAAAGTGGGGGTTTTTTTCCCTTTTTTCTTAATACTTTCTTCACTCTTTCCCTGTTTCATTCAAAGGTAACTGGCAGGGATAATTTGGCATCTGGAGCAGACAGGCACCATTCCCTTTCCCATCTTTCTTAGGAAAGCAAATAGCCCAGGACCAGTGCCAGGCTCAGGCCAAGGACAGAAATTCCCCCTGTGCAGGTTTATTACAAAATCACTCCGAGGCAGCTCTGGCTTTGCTGTAGCAGCCCTGGGTTGGCTCTCAAGGGCCAGAGCTTTAACTGGCAGAAGGAAGTGCAATATATTTCCTGAACCCTTGGAACTTTACCAGCTAAAATTGTCCTTGAAATTTCTACCAGCTGAGAACCAGTCCCTGTCCCCAGTCAGTAAATCCCATGAGATGCAGCTGCATAATCTGACTCGAATGGCCCAGCAGTGCCAGGCTGAGCCCTTCATGCCAGTGGGACATGAGCATCTTCCCTTTCTGTAAGTGCTGAATTGTCGATTCACAGGGGTATTCCTCCCCCCAGACTCTAGGGATGGAGTCACATGCCATGTTTCCACCACTCTTCTGCAACAAATCGTGGTGATAAGGAGGTGTTGGAGCTGAGAAACAATAGACCCGTCACTTTATTTATACTAAGCTGCAAATTTGTCAGATTCTTGGGAAAGTGTAAGTGATGTTGACTCTTTTAGCCTGTACCAGAGCTTACTGTACTGTCCCTGCATCTGTTTTACACTTTTAAGGGAAAGTTATCTTCCCTGGAAGTGATAAGGGTCTTTGAAAGAATCACTCCAACACTTCATGGGAATGAACACAAAAGACTTTATCACACACCAGCTAAACCAAATTTCACCCATTTTCACACATACTCTTCTGTGCTTCCCATAATTTATTGACCTATTTATTGACTGCCTGCCTTTGTAATATAATGTAGAAGACAGAATGTTTTATTTTTGTGCTTATGTGTAATCCCACTTGGATAAAACCTTGTACTGATCCTACTTTACATGGAATCTCTCTGTTGAGTTGTGTAGCACAGAGAATGAGGTTGCTGACTTCTTTTTCGTCCCCTGGATACTTGTAAATTCCACATGGCTCAGTCACCCCTTCACTGCAGTGATTTCCGTGGAGTTCTGGAGTACGGTCTCATCCAATTTACAGCTCCTCTTGCAGGGGTATCACAGCTCCAAGTGCTCAGCTGTGTAGTTTATTGTAGAGTTATGCAGTCTCCAGATAGTGGCCAGCACACTGAGCTGTGATATTGCTTTATTCCTCACCCCTGAGTGACTGACACCCCTGACAGACCTTTCCCCCAAGCCACTCTGCAATCAGAGCCCGTGGCTCATGGCACATAGGAGGAATTCGGGAGATGTGTGACATTTGCTCTGCTGACATCAGCTGCAGCAGCCAACGGTTGAAGTGTGACCACACAGACCCTTTCAAAACTATCCACGATTCTTATGAAGCCGTTTGCCAAGACAAGCCATTCACCTTGTTAGGAGTGATAATCCAGCATTAGGGAGATAATCCGACATTTGCTTTTATCATCTCATTTCTGCAGGCGGTCCCGAGGCAGAGATCTGCCCTCCCTGCCTTTCTCCCTGTCCTTCCCTGACAGCACCAATGTCTCTGAACAGGCTGCAGGGAAAGCTGTGCCTTAAAAACAATAAATAACCCACTGCAATTGCCCATAAATATGTGAAGTCTCACTGTAAATTCTCAAGTGACCACATTGCAGAGCAGAGCAGTGCCTGCACTCTGTGCCTGTCAGAGATTCATTCTCTGTCTGTCAAAGATTTGCTGGAGCAGAGTCTGGTGTGTTCTGGTATATAGCAAACACAGCAATGTGTCATTTTATCAGCTGCAGGTGTGAACTACAAGATCAGTGAAATGGTCAATAAATACCAATGGTAGCCCTTCAGGATTAGGGGGTAGCCAGTCTGTTGGTGTAACTTCTCTTTATAAAAAAATGAGGACTGTCTCACTGACTGAGGAGGATTTCAGCCAGAGTTTGTGGTGAAAGAAGTAAAGCTGTGTCCCATTGTCCTGTTCTGGGAAAAAATTGAGCATCTCCTGAATCCTTCAGCTGCACCTGAGATCAGAACTCCTGGGAATGGTGTTTTATTTATCAGGGGTGTCTGTCAGGACTCCACAGCTGCTTTATGAGCAAAATCCTCCCTTTACCCTTACTTTCAACATAACCATGCAAAGGCATTTCTTGGATGTTCATGCAGTTCAGTGACAGAGATCAGAACAAAAAACAAAACCAGGGGGGTAGTTATTTCCTAAAGGTCTTTCCCCAAGCAGCAAAGCAAGCCTGTTTCTGCAAGTTCAGAAGTGCTTGACTTTAAAGCCCCTGTCTAAATAGACACAACACTCACAAATAACAGGGTGAGGGTGTGACAAGACCCAGGACTGCCAAGCTGGGAGTCCCAGGAGTCCCTGAAAAAATGTTCCAAGTCTCTGAAAAAATGTTCCACTGCATGTTTTTGTTTTCTTTTTTTCTACACTCCATCCATCCATCCATCCATCCATCCATCCATCCACCCATCCATCTACCTTCGTCCTGTGACTTCTGTTTCTAAAAGACTTTGTCACACTGAATTTTGGTGAGCATTGATTCTCCTTTCATTTCTGAACTACTTTATCTCAACATATTAACAGATGTTTGACTTAAATCTTCAATCTTAATTTTAGAAAGATTTGGGAAAATATGGCTTAATTGTGGAAGTATCTATCTTTCCATCCATCCACCCATCCATCTCTGAATTATTGTAAGCAACTAAAGCAGCCCTGTCTCACTAAAATCATCAACATCAGCAGGATTTTTGCTTTCATCTGTTTCTAGCTGAACATGTATAAGAAACTGTGAGCAGCTGTGGAGCCTCTCTTTTGCTGGATGCTGTATAAAATTCCAGGCAGTGCTTCCAGGCTAAACAGGCAGGAACAGGCAAAGGGGTGGGAGCAAAATAAATGATCCCAGAGAGGAAGAGCCTGGAGAGCAGGTCAGTGAGGGAGCTGAGGGAAGAGCTTTGGTCTTGGATTGCTGCTGTGAAATCCACACACACAGAGCCTCCAGAAGAGCATGAACTTCAAGACATCCTCCTCACTCCTGGGCCTGTGCAAGAATGGTGACAGCTGTGTCTCCTGAGCCAACACTCAGCACCCAGGCCAGATTTCACCAAGCACTTGGAAGGCTGAGGTTCCCCTAAAGGATCCATATCTCTGACTCTCTGCACGTGGGCTACAATTCCTCAAATAGATTTCTCCCCGAAGCCTCCCTGCCTTATCCCTCTCTGGGTTGTGACCCCAGAGTCCAGGCTCACTCTGCAGTGCCCTGTGGAGCTGATTGAGGATACAGATTCCCAACTTTTTGAGTGCCAAACCTGGCTGCTCAGCATGGTTTTCCTGGCCCTGCCCTTGCTCTGGACTCTTTGGGCTGGTCTGAGAGCCTGGTCACAGGGAACAGCTCAGCCAGGAGAGTAGGGCACCCCTCTCCCTGGTAGTGCCCATGCTGGCTCCTGCCCATCCCATTTGCAGGTGCCCAAATGCCAATCTTTAGAGGGAAAAATGCCTTCCTCAATATTATGGGCACATCTCTTTCCAAGGTCTCTGTGCCCTGCCAGGTGAGCAGCACCTCTGGAGCTAAAGGCATGAGATGAACCTCCCCAAAACTGAGCTCACTTAGGAAAAACCATCCAAAGCAGTAGCCAGAACCTATTCCAAATTTCTCCTCCCCAAAATTTCTGCACTGCCCTTCTGAGACTGCTCAGAGAGCAAAGCAAACCAGAACCTGCAGCAGTGCAGAATTACCAAAGGAATTTTTTTTTATTTTTGACAGCCCCAGGCAGTTTGGTGCCTGAGTTACCCACAGCACCATGGGAGAGGTGCAGTTTAGGATTGTCTGTGACACACACTCAGCCGAAGCCCTGCAAAATCTACTGGGTTTTTAGGGAGAGGAAAAAAAAAAAAAAAAAAAGAAAGAAAAAAAAAAAAGAGGAAGATTTCATGGCACTTGAACATCTGCTTCAAACATTTGAAAAACTACAGCCCAGTGTTAATTTAAACTTCCTTATAACCCAGTTCAACATTTGAAGTGCAAACACTGTTAATAGGATGGGAACTGGGGTGGTGGTGGTTTGCTTACTAAATTGGGAAACAAAACCAGAACAAAACCAGCTTGAGATAGAGCTTTTGTTTATATTGCTGACCCATCTGTCTTCATTAATGCATTATTTACAGGAAAAGTTAAAAAAATAGCTTCTGCTCCCTCTTCAAGTGCAGCAGCAACAAATAAAGGCTGAATGGTTCATTTGCCCTCAACTAAAAATGGAAATTCTTATCAGCACCCCTTGGAAGAAGAGGTTTATGATGTGGAGTGTTTTAATGTTGGGTATTATTGCTGGGACCAGGCCTTTGGCCACAGCTGAGTGTTTCTAGCCCAGGCCATGTCAGGGGTGCAGGGCAGCCAGGGAGGTGCTGTGTCACAGAAAGCAGAAAACAGCCACAAAATAGGACCCTTATCTTACTCGAAACTCCTGCTTTGACATTAAAAGGAGAAATTCTGTGCTTTTTCCCCTGTACTGATCCATGCAGGGTAATGCTCTGGTTTTCCTGGTGGGAAAAGGTTTGGGGCTAAGCCCTGGTGTGGCTCAGGAATCACCCAGGCGTCTCTGGCCCTGAGGACCATTCTGATTCATTCTGATTCTGTTCCCAGCGCAAATTGATCCACCTCCTGCTCAGAGTTTCAAGGGCTTAGCAAGACTATTGATTGTATTTTTCAAGTCAAGACAGGAAACAGGAGGGATAAAAGCAGCCAACAAGGCTGCAATAAAGGAAATTATAGGACAGGAATGGATTTCCGTGACACATGCAATGCTTCCTGAGCAGGAGGGTGTTGGCTTGTTCCATATCTCCAAATATTTTGTTTTCTGTGATGACCAACAGAGACAAGACTCTATTTTTCAGTTTAGCTGGGCAGCTGCAGGAGCATCCATTGAACACTAACATAACTGTTCTGCAGGAGCTGCGGCCAGTTGTGCCTGTGGTGACTTTAGGCTGATGGATGCTGCCTGCAGCTTTGGAGCTCCCAAAGCAATGTCCTTCAGCTCTGTGTGACTGAGCCTGTCCAGGCTGGGAGCTTCACATGGTGTTGAAAATGTATGTGTCGAGTTAAGTGAGAAGGTTTAGAGGCAGGGTGGTCTCTGTAATCAGGTACAGTAGCTGGCTAGCAACAACAGTAAAACAACAGCCTAGCCTGCCAGGGAGCTCAGGTTTATGTTGGCTTTGCTGTAGCAACTCCTTATCTGCCAGAGATTAGAGCAGTTCCCATCAGCTGCTGTGAGATTTGGTGGAATCCATTTCCTGAGCTGTCACCACTGCCTGGCCAGGCACAGTGGAGATGCAAAGCTTGGGGAGAGCAAAAACTGCAATGCTGCTCCAGCTCTGTCTGTTTTCATCACTGCCAGATTTGGGGGTGTTTATAAAATCTGGCGTAAAATTAGTGTAGGTTAAATCAGTTTAGGTTAGATGTAGGGAAGGAATTGCTCCCTGTGAGGGTGGGCAGGCCCTGGCACAGGTTCCCAGAGGAGCTGTGGCTGCCCCTGGATCCTTGGAAGTGTCCAGGGCCAGGCTGGACAGAGCTTGGAGCAACCTGGGACACTGGAAGTTGTCCCTGGCATGGCCCAGATGAGCTTTGAGTCCCTTCCAACACAAACCAGTCCATTATTCCCTGATTTTAGATACCCAGCTCATCCCAGAGAAGACCCCTGACCAAGCTGAACTGGAAGCAGAACAAAGGAACTCTAGGGAAAGGGAGCCCTAGTCCCATTTCTGCAATCCCTGGGACTGGGTTCAGCAGGTATTGATCACTGTGCTCCTCACCTGGTCTGCACTGAATCCCCATGGGTTAAAACATGGGGAGCCCACACTCACTGGAGACCCATGGGCTGGTGCAGAGGTTGAAAGGGTTGAAATGATTCAATTTTGACTTACAGCAGATGGTTGCTGCTGAGGCAGACATAAAATAGCAACATTATGCAAATATAGCCTACAATCCTAAATATTCCTTGGATCCTTGCACCAATTTTGACATTACTCTGGCAAGGAAAGCAGCTGCTTTCATCCACAGTCGCCTTCCTCGCTGAGCTCCCTCCTTTTCCCTTGGGATTTCTTGTTCTCTGCCCATCCACAATTTGCACCAGCTGCAAATATGGCCCAATAATATCGACTGTGTGTGTGGTGCTTCCTCTGCGGGCCCTAATTAGTGCCTTGGAGATAATGAGCAGGGAGTTAATGGCAGGGGAGCAGGGCAGGCCGGGCTTGGCGGGGCTGCCCTTTGCCAGCCCTGACACTGCTCAGGGCACAGCACTAATGAGCTCCAGGGCAGGCAGGGGATTTAGCCAAGGGCTCAGCGAGCTCCCCAGGGCTGCATTAACCCAGCTCTGTCACCCTCTGGACAGAGCTGGCTCAGCAGGGCCCTGCTGCAGTCCTGCCCACGGGAGCCAGCAGCCTCTGTGGGACTGGGAGCCACTGGGACACAATAAAACCTCTGTGAATGAAGAATTGCCCACTCCCAGCTGCTCTCCTGTCCTGCTCCTGCATCATCCTTCCCAGGGGATGAAATCACTGTCTTCACCACAGGCACCAATGTTGTCAACTTTTCTGGCCCCAAACCTCAGCCCAAAGTTACTGAAGGGGAGGGTGAAGCCTGGTGATCAAGTTGTTATCACAAATATATTTACTGTAAGCTGGGACTTAGGACCCCCAACTCGGTCTGGCTCTGCTTCATATGTGCCCTGAAGACATTTTCATAGGCTCCATCACTGCTGTGCCTTTTGGAAAAGCAAAAACCTGCAACCTCAATGCTTTCATCATTGCCAGATTTTAGGGTGTTTATAAAATTTGGCTTAAAATTAGTGTAGGTTAAATCAATTTAGGTTAGATATTGGGAAGGAATTGCTCCCTGTGAGGGTGAGGATGCCCTGGCACAGGTTCCAGAGCAGCTGTGGCTGCCCCTGGATCCTTGAAAATGTCCAAGGCCAGGCTGGATGGGGCTTGGAGCAGCCTGGGACAGTGGAAGGTGTCCTTGGCATGGCAGGGGTGGCACTGGATGAGCTTTGAGTTCCTTCCAACACAAACCAGTCCATTATTCCCTGATTTTAGATGCCCAGCTCAGCCCAGAGAAGACCCCTGAACCAGCTGACCCTCACTGGGGCAGACAGAGGAGTCAATTTAGTTTGAGTTGAGCAGACTCTTGCCCACTTACTGCAGGGTGCAGGACCCTGCTGCAGCACCTTGGGCCAAGGGCTCCTTGCTCTGGTCCTAAAGCTCAGCAAGAATGGGGAGGTCAAGCAGGGGAAGCAAAGAGCAGCCTGAGCCCTGCTGGGCACCACCATGGGTGCAAACCATGCCCAAGCTCCAGGGCTGGGGTGGGATGTGAGGGAGCTTTGCCCCCACTGCTCTCCCTGCCTCTGAGTTCTCAACAGACAAACAGAGCAGAGGCTCAGCTGCAATTTTATTTTTAAGAACCATCCTGCTTGCCATCACCAGTGGGGTTCAGGGTCTGGCTGAGCAGGAGTGAGTAGGGTGGCTGACAGCAATTTAATCTGCTGCTGCCTTTCCATACCTCCCTGTGCCGTCCCTGACCCCAGCCAATGCCTTTCCACTGCCAGCAAGGGGACAGATCCAGGTCTGTGGGGATAATGAGTCTCTAAACATGTGTCCATGTCTCCTGCAGACTGTAAATGCGATTTATCCCCATTCCACACTTTACAGAGCTTTCTTTACTCCGGATAGGAGGGATAGAGCAAGGGAGCTGCACGTTCCCAGTCCCCCAGTGGAAACATCCCTTCCCAGGGTGTGACAACACTTCAGCTTCCAGTGGATATTTTGACCTTTCACTCCTCAGCGCTGTCTGTAGCTGTTGTGTTGGGAACAACTGTCCTTGGGGTGCTTGGCTGACCTCCTGACTCCTTTTGGAAAGGCATTTCCATGGAGCTCTCAGCACGTCAAATGAGCACCAGACTTTTAGTGGCATCAGAAATGTGGATGTATGTAAAGGGAACACTTGACAGCGCTCAGAAATCCATTCCTGGAGCTCCAGGAAGGGACATGCAGGGTAAAGGTGTTGCTGAAAAGACTCAAAACTCCTCTTGGCCCTCGGGGTTGAGTGTGGATCTCACCCAGAGCACGTGGAGCTCAAGGGGAGCCTCTCCGGCTGGATGGCAGCCTGAGCCCACCTTTATCAGGGAGACAAGGAAGGAAACACGGCGGCACTGCCAGGGAAAGGAAAGATTTACCTCTCACATGCTCAGAATGCAGGTGCCAGGGCAAGGCTTATCCTCATTTCATTAGCCAGAGGTCGAAACCTGGCCCCTTTCCCCCTAGGGTGGGGGGAAATCTCTCCCTGGGTGCAGCAAAGGCTGGGGCCAGCTGAGATTACAGGAACACTGCCCTGTTCCCAGCCCCTGTTATCAGGACATTGTGTGAAGAGGGCTGGAAACATCACATCGTGTTTTTACGCATGATAAAGCAAATTTTCACAAGCCACACCGGCAGCTGCTGACGGCACCGGGAACGTCGGTGCCCTCGGCCATGCAGGGGCTGCAGGGAAACCTCAGGGACAGGGAAAGGGGTTTTTGTGCAGCTTCCTCACACTGTGGGCTCAGAGAGAACGGGGCATTTCCTTCTCTGCTGGGCTCTCTGCTCACCTTGGCGGATTCTCTGTTGTTTCCCAAAGGCCGAGCACACCCTGGAGCCCTGCAGTGCCAGCACCACCGAGGCCTCTGCTCTGCCTCACAGCCGGGAAAATCACACTCAAATCCCTGCCTGGGCACTGGAAGTTATAAACCTCATCTCTTGAGAAACCTGGCCCCCAATCACCCTGCTGGGCACTCCTGTTCATGGGAATTACCTGCCGAGGAAACTCCTGCAGAGGAAAAGGGGAACTCCTGCTGGAAGGGAGCCCTTGGTGGGGATGCTCATGCAGGGAGATTTTGGCAGCAGAGATTCTCCAAGCTAGAGCTTCTGAGCCACACTCACACCAGCACTTAGGGCCTGCTTGAACATCTCTTCTTCCTAAACTTGCAGGGTTTGGGGCTGGAACAGATGAGGATTTTCTCCAAAGAGGGGCTTATTTGGACAACTCAGCCCCTGCTACCTGGCTGCCTCCATCTGCCCTGGCATTATCAGGATGCTTCTTTTTTCCAGGGTGTTTTTCCTGCAGGCCGCTGTGGCTTCATAGATCCTGGTGCTGCAGCAAAGTGACAGGAAAACAAAGGGGCAGTGGGACGGTGGGACTGCTGCCAGCCTTTGGGACACTTTTTCCTCCCTACCTTGGTGAAGAATTGTTTGTACACCCAGTCTGGTGGTGTTTTCTTCCCAGGAGCAGCCTGGTTTGGAGGTGTCTTTCAGCTCCCATGTAAAGGAAGGAGGATGGACTGCATCACTCTGGAATTCTGGGGAGAACAATATGTTCTCACTGCTCCTGGGGTCTGGACAAGGCCTTCTCAGCCATGGCTGGACACTTCCCACACGTCCACCTCGCCTCCCACAGCAACGTGCTCCTCTGTGCAGTGGCCAGGCTAAAAAAGGAAAGTTCCTATCATGCCAAAAACACAACTTTGATAAATATGAGGGGATAAGTCACAATAAGCATGACTGGCTTGGGATCCAAACACAATAATGTGGGAAGGATAATTTTCTTTTCTTGCCTCTCACACCTACCAAACCCTTGGATACAACAGAGTAAATCCCTAAATGAATTTATTTAGTAAATATCTGAGAGGAGCAGAACAGACTTTCTGCTCTAGCACAAAAAATGCAGTGAGGCGACTGAAAGGATGGCCTAAAGGTATCTTATTCTCATCCCACACTGCATGATTTAACAGTTTTGGATGCATTGGGATCTGTGGTTTGGAAAGCCATGTCACATTTAAAGGGAGAGGAAAATTCTCAGTCTGATCTCAGGGTTATCACCTTGGTAAAGCTGTGGCGTCCTCACTGGGCAGTGGGAGGGTTAGGGGGTGAAAAATGCCTTCTTGTAAGTTTCCAGCCCTACAGGACAGGGCTGGAAAGGATCTTTCCTCTCTGTGGTAGACAGCCTGCTGTGCTTTTATACGACAGGAGCAGCACCACACTCTCCAGGTGATCCAGAGTCAGTGCCCCAAACCTGCTGAGCTGAAAGGCCACTAAATCCCCACTGTGAGTTTAAAATGTCCCCTGCCCCAGGAACAGGAGAGATTCTCTGCTGCTCCCACCCCAAGAAGCTTCATGGCCTGGCTGCAGAAATAGAGGGAGGGAGGAAATGCAGGCTGGGCACCAGCCAGTTTTTGGGGATCTCATCTTGCGGGGTCTCCAGCAGAAGATGTGCAAGTGCAAAAAACCCAGAGCAGGCTCTGGGCTGAGCAGAGAGGGCACCCACCCCCTCAGGGATGAAAAGGGTGCAGTTTCACAGGTCTGGCACAGGCAGTTCATGGTTCTCTGTCTCTGGAAAAAGCTCATTTTGAAAAAAAGAACTCCTCATTACCTTACAGCACCCAAGGGCAGCACCAGCTCACATGGTGCCCGTGTCCCTCTCCCCTCCAGGCTCTCAGGAGCTTCCAGCCCACCTGACCTCTCTTGGAAAGTCTTCTACAGATGACCTCTATGAACCCTGCAAATGTTAATGGGTGGAATATCTTCAAAGGAGCCCCTCTGCTCCTCGCAGCCAAGGGGTTGTTTTGCCTATCTGAGTGGAA
The DNA here is from genome assembly GCA_013400275.1 of Rhadina sibilatrix. Lineage (NCBI taxonomy): Eukaryota > Metazoa > Chordata > Aves > Passeriformes > Phylloscopidae > Rhadina > Rhadina sibilatrix. Next base: position 135,814 of record VWYO01017901.1, on the reverse strand, counting down.
GCAGAGGAATGCACAGTTTATTTTAAATAACGTGCACTTGTCCTAATCATGGAGATTTCTGAGCCCCAGCCAAGCCTTTGCACGTCATTACAGTCTGCTGTGAGGGAATTATTGGCCTCTTCACACTTTTGATCTTTGCAGAAAGGAGCCTGTGGCATTTCCAGCCCAGATGTTCATGATGCTGCTCCTGAACCCAACGGAGAAATTTCTCCCTAATGACTCCTGGGCCTCACGCTCAGATTGGTGAGGAGCTTCTTGCAGAGGTAAAAAAAATTAAATAAACACTGAAGCAGCTCTGTCAATGTCATCTGAAATCACAGAAAGACTCATGAACGGCAGGTGTGAAACGGGGGCAGACACTTTGGAACCCCTCAGTCTGAGTGTCAGGAAGCCATGAGTCCCACAGTGGGGACTTGGACATGCAGCAGAAAGGAACTGAAGGAGACTTCAGGACACAACTCCTGTGGTGTGTGGGACCTGCAGGTGTGGGAAGGGGAGCTCTGGGTGGTCATGGGGGATGGCTGAGCCTGGTGGAGGCCACCCCGCCCTCCTTGGGGCTCCTCTCCATGACTTCCAGCCCTCTGCAAAGCTGTGGAGCTGCATCAGCAGCTCCAGGCCCACAGCCCAATCCTCACCATGGCCCTCACTGAGATTTCCTATTGCCAAGATTGAGATCTGAAACATTTTAGTCAGATTTAAAACCCTGGCAGAGCAGAGGACCTTGGCTGGGGGTCCTTGGGAGGGCACTGGGATTTTGCAGGATATCCACCCAGGCCTCTGGAACATTCCCTGGTCCATTCCCTGGTGTAAAGGTTTGCGGGCAGGACAATGAGGAGCTGACTCTGGGAGTTCTGTGCAAAGGAAAACGCCTGGAGTTGGTGTCTGTAGGTCAAATGAGCCATTTAGGGGTTGGATTTTTAAATGCAGCTCAGCTTTCACAAACTGCTCCTTCTCCAGACTTTATATCCACAGCTGAGCATAGGTGGGTTCAGTGCACCAAACTGGACCTGAGACTGAGTCTGGGCTCAGTTTTAGGACTAAACCAGTTCCCCCCACCGCCAGCAAGGCTGAGAGCAGCAAGTGCTTTGTACCCAACACTGACTTTTATTCTCCAGTAACATTTTCCCACTCCCACCTCCCGTTGTTTCCCACATTTTCCTCTGTGTCCCTTTCTCCCCCCAGTTTGTTTTCCCTGTCCCACAGCTCTGCAGCCTCTCTGGAGCTGAACTTCTGCCTTACCAAAGCCAAGTCCTCAGCAGCCAGAACCCAGAGCTGTGATTCCCCTCACCACACCTGGCACAGTGCTTATTCCTGCTTGAAACTGCAGATCTCTGAGGTTTTCCCTTCCACGTCCTCATCAGGGCTGGGCTGTTCCCCCTCCTCAAATAAATAAATGAAAGGTTTTCTGTAGAAGAAAATAACTGTCCAGAGTCCTGTTATCCTTCTTTCCTCCACCAACAGCTGTGGCAGCACTGTAGTACTGCTGGAAGGACTCTGGCAGGGGTGGGGGACAAGCAGCAAGGCCACAAACAACCACGGGGACACCTTTGGGTCCAGGGGGTCTTTGCACTGATAGGGAGAGACCCAACATCCTCATTGGGGTACAAACCCAGGGTTCCACAGGCTGGTTGAGGAAATCCTGTTCTTCACTTGAGAAACAACGAAACACTAAGGCAGGGGAAGTAAATAAGTTCAGATTTGTCATCCTTTGAAGTCCGTCCGTTAGGGAAAACACAAAATTTCTGTGCTGGAGTTGCTGATGGACTCCCCCTCACAAAGAGCTCCAGGTGCAGGTGTGTGGAAATGCTCACCAAGCTCTGCCAGCTGGGCTGGATTCAGGAACACCCAGCTGTGGGGGACAGGGACTCAAAGCAGCTGAACAGCCCCTGAAGTGAAGAGGTCTGTGTGACAGTGGGATTTTCTGCCTGGAGCCATGGTGGGGGTGGCTGGCACAGCACAGCAGGTGATGCTGCAGGAGCTCTCAGACCCTTATCCTGCCCCAGGAGAGCACAAACCAGCTGGAGATTGATGTGGGCACCTGCACCACCCAGGGCTGTGCCTCCCCAGGTCCTGGGGCTCCTCTGCCTGCCCAGATCCAGGATCCATGAATGTTTTGCCCGTGGGTATCTCCAGCAAGGAGACAGGCAGCTGGAGGAGGTACACTTATGGTTTCTTTTTATGAAGACACAACATGTCTGTAACCTAAACTTCTCAGTGCAATTCTGACTGAGCAGCAGGAAGTGTTGGCCTGTTCTCCAGGTACCCTAAGCAGCTGAAAAAAGAGTTGAAATGAACACAACCAAAAAAGCTAAAGGATATTTTTGCAATTTCTGGTTCAGAGCATGAACCGGCCTCTAAGCCTTGGTCTCCTTCCTCCCCCTTGGCCTGTGGGCAGCAGCAGGACACTGGACAAGTCCTTGGCTCTGAGTCTGCAGTTCCTGTACATTGGTACAGCAGCATTTGGTGCCTGTGAAAAGCTGAGTGTCTCCTCCTAGTTGGTTTTGGCACTGATTTTACTCGTGGGTTTAGTTAAGTTTTTTATCTCCTCCTCGAGCACCTTGGTTTTCTCCTGCAGCTCCTCCCGCAGGTGCTCGGCATTCATCAGCCTCAGCTCCAGCTCCCCACACTTCTTCTTCTCCTGTTCCACCTTCTGGGTCAGCCTCACCACTTTGGCCCAGGCTTCATAGTTTTCCTCCTGGAGACTGCAAAGGGAAACAGAGCATGAAAGGGTTGGATGGGGAAAGGGCTGGGAAATCACTTGGCTCTCAGGGAGTCTGACCTCAGCGTCACTGAGAAGCAAAACAAGCCAGGAGTGTCTCCTGAGCCCCTCAGTGGTCACACAGCTTGATGCAATAAACCAATAAATGTGATACATGTGTATTGATAACGGGAAAACAATCCTAATAAAATAACAGCATGTGGGGCTGATGGTTACAACCAATGGGGTAATCATGCTGCTGGTGAATTCCAGAGAGCCTGACGGTCCAATGGCATGGTAATAACAGGAATTATGAGAGTGCAGAGGAAGGCAGGAATATTGCAGTGCCATTGAATGATGTGATAAGAGCTGTGGAGTATTGATGTTGTAATAATACATCACCCACTGTGATGAGAGCACGGCTTGTGCAGTACAGCACATTGATTTTTAGACAGCCTGCTAAATACTGTATTTTATCATCAATCACTGCTATTACATACTGCATAATACTGCTGGTAAAAAAAAAAAATAAAATCTGTGCAGTGTTTGCTGTCACAACACGAGCTGCACGTTTCCAACTCTGCAGAAAGCAGCTCCCTGCAGTTACCTTTTAATTTGCCCCTCGTAGTCGTTCCTCTGTGCCTCCAGATCCTTTTCCAGCTTGAGGACCATGCCGTGCAGGAACTCTCTGCTCTCCTGCTCAGGGTTGGGGTCCTCAGCAGAGCTGCTGGTGGGGCTGGCTGGTTCCTTGGGCTCGTGGCTGGGGCTGAAGCAGGGCAGGAATTCCTTCTCGGAGATGCTGCTGGCAGGGCTGGGGCTGGAGCCGCTGCCCTCCCCGCTCTCCGCCTGCGAGGGGGGAATGCTGTCATGGGGTGAAGCCCTGTGGAGGTCGAGCAGCTTAAAAAGATCGTGAGACAGTGTTCTCTTGTGCCCCTCAGAGGCCGCGGGGCATGTGCTGCTTTTCCAAAAGTCACTGGCAAGGACATTGTTCCTCTCCTTGCTGCCCCTCTCCCCCAGAGCAGCCCCCGCCAGGAAGGATTTCTTCGTAGGTAAAGTCTGAGTCCTTTTCCTTGGCTCTGTTTTCCACATTCCCGGTGTGTCTTTGGAGTCCATGTCCTCCCCAGGGATGCTGGAGGTGGCAGCTGGGCCAGGGGCACTGCTGGAGTCGGGGTGATCCCTCTGGAAAACAGAGCATGGCTTTGGGAGCCCTGGAGCAGACAAATCACAGCCACTGCTGCCACTGCAGGGTTTGCAAAGGGCACATTGGAACGTGCTGGAGGAATGGCCACGTTTTTCCACAAAAAATCATTTTGAATTGCACCACTTTTACCATTTTTGCAGGGATTCCTCCAGAGAAAAGCCTTTAATCCTCAATGTTTTCCCTTCCCCAGCCTGAGCTGAAAAGGTTTCACGTGCTCAGCCGTTCAGCCAAAAAGCTTTGGGAGTTTTCATATTCCCCAGAACAGCAGATTTTCCACAGGAAAGTGGAAAGTTTATCTACATCATTTTCCTGATGTAAATATTCCAGGGGTGACAGACACAGCTTTTTAACCTATAAATAGCAAGTGCTTTTATGGCTTGCTGACCTGTCAGGGCCACAATTAACCACACGTAATAAACACTTAATAAACATAGGTTTTATATAGATGATTCCCCTGGGGATCCATCCTTACCATTCGGGTGGAGCCTCTGGGTGCTGTGGGGTCCTCTGCAGCTCCCCAGCCCACAGAGCTGCGAGGGACAGGAGCTTTCTTCTCGGTTTTTTGGGCAGGTGGGGAGGGAGGCACATCCTTGGAAGGGGGAAAGAGCTTTTCATGGTCACTGATCATCACAGTCATCACCTTCTGGACCTGGGGTGTGCCTGGAGGAATTAGAGATTGTCAGGGGCAAACCTGGAATCCCTCACACCACTTAGGTTTTCTGCTTGGTCTTTCTGGAGAATGGAGATGGAACAGAAAACAAAGAGCAGGATCATAAAGCCAAATAAAGTAAATGTAAGGAGTAATGGTAAATGAGTACCCACATTTCTTTGAGTTTCCTCTGTTCCCCCAGGAAAGATTTTACACCTTCCTGCTCTAGGCAGGACAGAGATGACCTCACCAAATCTCTGAATCTGCTGAACTCCATGAAGGGAACACTCAGAGTAATTCCTGAGGGGTTTTTGTCACCATAAACACCTTTACAGCCCAACAAAGACAAGGCTTGACTCTGCCCTGCTGTACTCACTGTGCCCAGGCACATTTCTGGCTTTCTTTCAGCTCCACCACAGAAAATCTTTAATTTCAAGGCTGTGGATGCAGCTCAGGATTTCAGCATGCCAGGTGTTCCTATACTAATTATTCCAGGAGTCCTTTTTACCTCTCATGATGATTGCAGGGTCCTCTATCCTGGGTCTGATGAGGTTCACTCCAATCACTGTTGCCAGGTTGTCCACACTCATCTTGTTGACACTGGAGTTCAGTTGTATTTCGTAGAGAAACCTGCCAGAATCCCAGAGCAAAAATTTCACATCACGGGGAAGATTGCAAAAAGCCTGACTGGTGAAAAAAAAATCCTGATCCACCCTCCCAGCTCTTCCTCACAAGGACAGAAACACTTGGCCTTAGAACTGAACTGGAGCTGGGTCTTACCATGTGAAGAGCTGCTCCCCTTAGAAACAAATCAGAAAGGAGGGGAATCCCCTCATCAAATCTCCAGCCAGAGAAACGCCACCCAGGCTGAGTGAAACCCAAAGTTTTGGTGCACAAGGCTTTTGTCCAGGAAAACCAGAACTGCTTTTAATTCTCAGGGGTTCATAAGTGAGTTTGAGGGTGGTGATTCACGCTCAGACATTGTGAGGAGGTTTATCCCAGTGGCTGAAATTCTTCTCTACAAAAGTTGGGCTCTGGTGACTCAAAGGGAACCAAAGCACAGCCTAAGAAGGCTCTGCCTGGAGGAGTCATCCCTTGGGAGGACATTTCTGCTCCCCAACACCAAATCTGAGCTGCCCATGCCTCGTGCAGAGCACTGACCTGCAGATGTAGCTGAGGAGGTTGTAGTTATCTCTGGGGAGAAGTGACAGCTGCTTCAGGAGCTCCTGGTGGCCCTAAATGGTAAAAAAACAGCTCTAGGAGGATTCACAGGCACATCTGGACCCAAGAATAGCTCTTGGTCATGCTTGTGTGGGGTCTCCTCCTGGACACCCCACCAGTCCCAGGGCAGTGGGGGAGTCCCCATCCCTGGGAGTGTTCCAAACACCTGTGGTGGCACCTGGGGACAGCGTCAGTGGTGCTGGGCCATGGTTGATGATCTTTGGGATCTTTTCCAAACTCAGTTAACCCATGACCCTGATTCTCCTGGCATTTGCTCCCCTTGGAGTTACACTTCTCTTTGGGACACAGAGAGGTTCTGCAGGGCTCAGCGAGGAGGAGTAGGGTCCCCTCCAGCCCAGGGATGAGCTCTGGAAAGAGCTGATCCTGCCTCATCTCCTCAAGCGTCTTGTGTAGAAACATTTAGGACACTTTTAACCCCAAGGAGAAGCAGGAATTTAAGCTTTAAAATTCACAAACCCCACTGGCTTTGGGGGAGTTCTTCTTTTTAATTTTTTTCCTTCTTTCTTTCCCCTCCCCAGATTCCAAAGCTCAGTGGCTGATGCTGCTGTGCACTTGGCACCTCCGGCTCACTGCCCCGGCACCAAAACCAATTTTAAGGCCAGGAAGAAGAAAACAAAAGAACCTCTACCTTTGTCTCATCAGCTTCCAGAGCCTGCCCACAGAGCAGGAAATCCTCATACTGCAGCCAGGGCACGACGGGCTCCGGGAGCTCCCGCAGGTACAGCTTGAACAGGGAGGCCACGGTGTGGACATCGGTGTCCCTGCAAGGGGCAAAGGGAAACTGAAACCCGGCAGGTCCTGCCACTGTCTGAGCTCTGTCTGAGCTCTGTGTGCAGCTGTGGACACAGAGAAGTGGAAACAGGGGGCCATGGCAACCCGGGCGGGATCCACAGCCAGGGAATGGCTGGCAGGGAAATGAAGGCTTGGTGGAAATGTTCCACACCTTGAGGGTGACAGGTCCCAGTGCCCACACCTGGGCTGCACTGGGGTAGCAGGAAATTCACTTCGAGGGCTCCTGCCTCCTCCCAAAGCCGAGTTTTGAGCAACACAAAGCCACAGTCTCAGCTTAACCCAGCTGCCTTTCCCTTGGACATCCTGGAGCCTGGCAGGCAGTGCCTGTTCTGGCTGCTCCATCAGCCTGGCACAACTTTGGGCACAGCTTTGGGCACAGCTTTGGGCACTGCAGGAGCCAAAGCCAACAGTAGCTGCCCCTGGCACAACACAGGGATTTTCTCAATCTCCCTGCTCTGCCTTGTGAACCTAAAATCACTTTTCTTCACCCACTGGACACCTACGGAGCCACCTTCTTTACAGAGTGGGAGCTGCAGCTCTGCAGCACTGCCCTGGCTCTTGTCACTGCATTGGAATGGGGGGATAACCAAGGAAAACAGAGCAAAACCTTTCTCCATTTCCCCACTCCCAGCAAAACCTTTCTCCCCTCTCCCATTCCAAGCAAAGCTGGCGCTGGGCTCCCGAGGGTCCATATGCAGCTCCTCCCCTGCTCCACCCTCCCGAGCATGGAGCTGGCAGAGCCTCCCTGGGATTCCAGAGCAGCAGCAATTACTGGGGATGTTCTGCCAGGACAGATGTTTGCAGCTTTGCAGCCCTTGTATTTACATCCTGTCAAGGGGACAATGTCAAGAGCACAGGCCTCTAATCTTGACCTACCTTGAAGTGGCTGAACTCCTATAAACTTCAAGCAAAAACCCCCCAGGTCAGTTACTTTTAGGATTGGTTGTAAAATACTATTATTTTTACAAACACGCACAAACACAGAGGGACTTTTTCAGAGCTGTGTTTTTGTATTTTACCAATACCCTCCACTGGGCACCCTGGGTGCCTGGACTGCAGCAGCAGCTTTCTAACACTCTCCCCTCAGCCCTGCCATGTGCTTTCCTTTATTTCCAGGAGTCTCATCTCAGCACCCTCTGATTCTGTTTCTGCCCAGCAAAACCTATCCTCTCTCCTCAAGCCTCAATCCTCAAGCCCTTCTGGAGGGTTCAGCTTTCCTGCAGGGCCCTGCTGGGCCCTGAGGGGTTGGACTGGCTGCTTTTCCCTGGAATTTGGGGGTGGGAGATGGGGAGTGTCTTGGATTATGGAACCAAAAATGTCTATTCTATTTCATCTGTTGGAAGCAGCTGGGAGATGTTTTTTCTTTCTCTCTTGTAACTCTGGGGGGAGGGGGGCGGTGCCTTCTGATAAGGGGCCAGCTGTTCAAACCAGGTGGGGCAGTGTGTAGCCACAATTCGTGGTTTGGGGAATTTCTTTCCCAGCACTCTAC
>VWYO01017901.1:70401-123935 GCA_013400275.1 Rhadina sibilatrix | reverse complement strand
TTGTTATAAATGCATGTTTTGGAGTTGGCTTTTCGCATATAGTAAGATGATTGCTTTATGTATAATATGGGAGGGTTGTATTGTATGTTCTTTTATTAATAGAGTTTGGAAAATGCGATGAATGAATATTCCTAAATTGTAACAGAGTAAAGATGGGGGTTTTTTGGTAACTTCTTAACCGGATAGAAGGCAGAGGAACCTCCTTCATCCCTGCACAAAGATTCCTGATAAAGAACAATTGAACCTTCGATGGCCAGAATCTTGGGAAGAAGAATTTATGAGATTTACCCAGACTGAGCGGAGCACCACAGATAAAACTGTATACCTGGGGGGGCTTGAAATTTTACAAAGAAAAAAACATACCCGAAATGAATGTTTGAATCATGCATTAGTGTCTGTTGAATATGCAACACAGGGATCCTTAAAGCAAAGGATCTGAAAGGGGCGGGGTGCTGGTTTTTGGAGCCAGCACCTCGGCTGAGAAGCTTCGTTTTTCTGTCTCCTAATTGTTTATTTTTATTTTATTTCTATTAAACTTACCAATTTTTATAAAAAGTGAACTTCATTTTCACACCAGCAAGCCCAGGCCTTTCCCTTCCTGTCACCCTTCCCAACCACCACAACCCCTGGTTACCTGCTTGCAGTTTTACAGGAATCATTTTAACCCTATACTAGCAGCAGGGGAAGCGGAGCTTTGACCTTTCCCACTTTGAGATCTGCAAGAAGGAACAGAAACCGCTGCAGCTGCAGCTTGGCAGAGCTTCCCCTTGCCCTGGGACACGGACACAGGGCTCTGCCCCAGCCATGGGGTGCGGATATCAAGAGCAAGAAATTCATTTTCCCATGGAACAGTGCCCTGGGAACCTCGGGAAGAAATGGGAGCACAAGGAGAGGGAAAGGGCTGGCCCGAGTGAGCTGGGGCAGCCAAAAGCGAGTGAGGCATCCTCACCTGAGATGATTTCAAAGATGAATTTCCCTCCTTCCTCTGGGTTGGTGGCCACCACCTTGATGGTGCTCCCCTGGAGGGACAGGCAGCCCTAGGACAGAGCAGAGCAACCCCCTGAGTGCCACCTCTGCCCTCAAACACCTTGCAGGAGATCATTTTAGATCATTTTACACAGATACATTTGGACAGCTATAAAGCCACAAGGGCCACTTCTTAAATGCCTGTTTTTTTGTTTTTTGGTTTTTTTTTTTCCCCCGTGAAGTGATTCTCAGAAGGAGAAACCCAGTTCTTTTGCTCTTTCCTATTTTTTTTCTCACTTCTCATGTCCTTTCAGCCCTTGTTGGGAGTGGAAGAAGAGAAGAGAGAACAAAGGAGAACTGACTTGGGAAAACCCCAGAACGTCCTGTGTCTGCTGGCCAGGGACAGGAAAATGTTCCTTTAACACAGCATCACTCAAACACAAAAGCCAGCCCAAAGCTGGTGGGAGAGGAGTAGAGAAAAAGGAGAGAATGGATGGGAAATTAACAAATAAAGCAGAAAACAGCCATTTCTGGTGGGCCTTCCTTCCCCTGGGCTGCTGGAGGGGCTGCGGTGACTCAGCCCTGGAGGCCTCGTGGGACAGGAAATGAGGCTGCGCCTCAGAAATGAAATTTCTCAGCAGTTTCAGCCTCCTGGAAGGCCCCGAGCTCAGGCGGGATCCCTGTGGGGACCCTCGGGGCTGGATGCTGCCAGGAGTGCCATGAAAAGCTTTCCAGAGCACTTTCTGTTCCCATACCCCATTCCCAGCTCCTCCCCACCAGCCTGGAAATGGGAGCTGGATCCCACCCCGAGGATCCACTGATCACCTCCCCTTGGGAGTGTCTTTGTCTTGGGAGGAGTTTTGCTGCTGGCAATACTTGGTAGAGATTACCAAAATATTATTTTTTTTGTTGTTGCTAAATTTTGTAGAGGGAACAGCTTTTCCAGCAGATGAGACTTTTCCCTGGAATTTCTCCAAAGGAGGAAAAAGTGGTGGATAGTCTAAAAGTGAGTTATGGCATGGAGAAAGTGGTGGAAAAATAATAAAATAAAATAAAATATAAAGTAAAGTAAAATAAAATAATGTAAAATAAAATAAAATAAATTTGGAAAAACCAGCTGATTTCTTCCAGACAAGTGCACTGGTCAGAGAGAGGGGAATTTCCTTCCCTTCCAGCTGCCTCTCCTGAGGAAGCAGCTGCCCTTNGCCAGGAGTGCCATGAAAAGCTTTCCAGAGCACTTTCTGTTCCCATACCCCATTCCCAGCTCCTCCCCACCAGCCTGGAAATGGGAGCTGGATCCCACCCCGAGGATCCACTGATCACCTCCCCTTGGGAGTGTCTTTGTCTTGGGAGGAGTTTTGCTGCTGGCAATACTTGGTAGAGATTACCAAAATATTATTTTTTTGTTGTTGCTAAATTTTGTAGAGGGAACAGCTTTTCCAGCAGATGAGACTTTTCCCTGGAATTTCTCCAAAGGAGGAAAAAGTGGTGGATAGTCTAAAAGTGAGTTATGGCATGGAGAAAGTGGTGGAAAAATAATAAAATAAAATAAAATATAAAGTAAAGTAAAATAAAATAATGTAAAATAAAATAAAATAAATTTGGAAAAACCAGCTGATTTCTTCCAGACAAGTGCACTGGTCAGAGAGAGGGGAATTTCCTTCCCTTCCAGCTGCCTCTCCTGAGGAAGCAGCTGCCCTTTCCTGCCTCTGTCCAGCCCCCAGGCCGTGCTGCAGCTGCCACTGATGTCCCCTAAAGCCGCCTGCCAGGTGCCTTCCCACCGGGAGCAGGACAGAGCCCCCGGCCCAGCCCCCAGGGCTGCTCCTGCACGGAGCTGAGCTCTCCTCCCGGGTTTGTTCCTGCAGGGAAATGGGATCAGCTCCCAGCTCCTGCCTGCTGTGTGTTCCCAATTGCTGGGCTCAGGGGGGCCCAGCCCGCAGCAGGAGGCACCTGAGGAACTGAAATGCATCCGTGAGGTTCCTGATTGGGATCTTTCATCTCTGCTGCTGCCCAGAGGCAGAAAATTCCTCCAGTACCCAACCCCAGACCTATCCCAAAACATTTCGTGGAATTACGGAAGGTTTGGGCGGGGAAAGATCGTCTCGTTCCCCCACCCCACCCTCCCCGCTCTGGCAAGGACATCTCCCACTGTCCCAGGTGCTCCAAGCCCTGTCCAGCCCGGCCTTGGGCACTGCCAGGGATCCAGGGGCAGCCGCAGCTTCCCTGGGAATTCCATCCCAGCCAGGAATCCCTTCCCAAACATCCCACCCATCGCTGCCCTCTGGCAGTTCGAGGCCATTCCCGTTGCCCGAGTACAAAGTCTCTCCTGATCTTTCTTTCCAGCTCCCTCCGAGCACTGAGAGGCCACGACGGAACCACCGCGGGGCTCCTGCTCCCGCAGCCCGCGATCCTCGCCCCACCTGTGGTTTGGCATCGTCCTCGTCCTTGTAGTAGAGCAGCTGCTGCCCCCGGAGCACGAAGAAACGCAGCTGCCAGTTCTTGACGATGGAGCGCTGCTTCCTCAGCCAGCCCAGCTTCAGCGGCCGCTCCGCGCCCGGCCCGGCCCCCGCGGGCTCCGCGCTCATCACGCTCCGGGAGCGCGCTGTGGGACACACGGACACGGGCTATGGGACACACAGACACGGCGTGGGGACACATGGACACGGGGGCTGGGGGTGAGGAGGTGGAAGTGTCCCCAGGACACAGTATGGGGACACCACGGGGTACAGGGACAGAGGGACACGGGGAGTGGTAACAGAGGGACACTGGGTATGGGGACAGAGGGAAACACGGGATGTGAGGACAGACAGACACAGGGAGTGGGGGCAGATGGACACTGGGTATGAAGACAAAGGGACACGGAGAGTGGGGACAGTGGGGACAGATGGACACGTGGAGTGGGGGACAGACAGACACCGGGTATGGGGACAGAGGCAGTGGGGACAGTGGGGACAGATGGACACAGTATGGGGACAGAGGGACACACAGGGAGTGGGGACAGATGGGCACAGTATGAGGACAGAGAGGGACATGGGGAGTGGGGACAGACGAACATGGGGGAATTCCATCTCTGCCCAGAGCACTGGCCCCAGCTGACAAAGGAGGTGGCTGCAGTAGCTGCCAGTGTGTGCTTCCTTTTTCCTGCGTGGGAGGAATTGTCTTGCAAGTGAGAACAAAACCATTCACACTATTTTTGGGGGTTGTTTGTTTGTTTTTAACGGGAGTGTGTGGGGTTTGTGCCCTCCTTGGAGCAGCAGTGACAGCAAAGTGACCCAAATGGTTTGGAGGTCACAGTTGGTCCCAGTGGGGCAGAACTCACATTTATGGGGCTGCAGAGTCTCCAGGGATGGGAAGAACACCAGCATGGATTTGGCATTGGGCAGAGCAGTGTCCCTGTCACTGCTTGCACAGCCCCACTGGTGCCAGGGCCAGTTGCATGGCCCTGTGGCATCTCCAGCTGCCTCTGTGACAGCAAATGCCTCATAGGGATCACTTCCAGATGGGATTTTTGCCTCTGGACCAGGCACTGCAGCCCCCTAGAGCCAAGGCAGCTGGGCAGAGTTTGCATTTATGGCTGCAAGGCAAAAATAATGCCATGACCGCAGGGGAATTTGGCCTCACTGGGTCTGCACGTGGTGATTTCCTGAGGTGGAAAACACTTGGCATCCAGGGCTCCAATGGTTCAACTCAGGGTGTCCCCACTTCCCCTCCCAAAATCCCCCAGAGCAAGAAACCCCCCTCGGTGTTCCTTTTGTCCTGTGGTGCACTCCAAGCTCACCTCCCACTACAAACCTGCCACAGGGCTGCAAATCACTTCCCAAACCCCTAAAAGGATTGTGAATCCCAAACTCCCAAAAAGGACTGTGAATCCCAAACTCCAGAAAGGATTGTGAATCCCAAACCCCAAAAAGGATTGTGAATCCCAAACCCCCAGAAAGGATTGTGAATCCCCAATGAGCCTTCAAAGCCCCCTGAGGATGCTGCACATTCAGTGTGTGCTGCCAGGGGATGGCCCTGAAGAGGATGGGGTTGGAAACAGGGACAATGCAGAGGGATTTCCCAGCCAGCTCCTCTGAAAAATGCTGCTGCTGGGGGTTACCCTGATGGAAAACCCAAATGGGGTTTCCAAATTGCTCCTCCAGCTCTGGCAGCTTCTTTGCTCTTTGTCAAAGCACCTGCATTCCTCAGATCTTGTAAATATTACTGGTTCTCAGCAAAGTGCTCCATGAATCACATTCCTTCATGCCGTGCAGCTGTCCCTGAGTCCCCAGGGTGAGGATTTTTGGGGGTTGCCCTGCAGGGCTGGAGCTGCCTCTGGGAGTGAGGAGCCTGGAGAGCACCGAGCTCAGCCCAGCACTGCTGATACTCCAGCAGTACAGAGCTTGCAAGGAGAAATTGCAGGGTTTTAGGAAAAATGCGACTGTTTGCTGCCTTTTATGGGGGATATCAACCTGCCCCTCAGCCTGGCATTGCCTTAGGGCTCTGCTGAGGGAAAGGGCACTGCTGCTCTCAGCCTTGAGCTTGGCTTGTCCATCCTTGCAGCAGATGAGGTTTATTCTCTCCCTCCCCGCAGCCTCTCCCAGCCCAGTCAGGACTCTGGGTTCAGAGGGAGTTCCCTTTCCTGAGCATCAGCTCCAGGCTGGAGGCAGAGCTTGGGCTTAGTCCTGGCTTAGCCGTGCTCCTGCACCCCCAGGAGCACCCTGGTGAAGGCACAGCTCCATTCTCCCTCTGCATGGAGCAGCTCTCCCTGGACCTTGGGCTCACTGAAGGCCAAAGGAACAGTTTGTTGTTTTTATTTCTTGCCTACTATGTGAGGGGTGAAGGGAGGGAGCTGCCCTGGGGCCCTTGGCTCTGCAGGGGAAAGTTCTCAGCAATCTCAAAACCAGAAGCACCGAGGCCATGGCTCCTGCCTCACCACTCCAGCTCTGTTTGTTTCGTGGCCAGTGCCATGCCCAGCTCAGGTGTGGTGACCACCTCGGAATTTGGAATGGGGGGCAAAGCTTTGTCCTGGCTCCAGACCTTGGAACCATCTCCTTACCCAGCACATCCCTTCAGCCCTGCCCCTCTCAGGGCAGGAAGGAGCCACGAGGAGCTTTGGTGTTGCCCCCAGAGCGTTTCCTGCACCAACGGCCTTTGGGGTTGGGCATTTCCTCCAAAACATCCTCACTCCTCCCACGGCAGGACCTCCAGCAGGGAGAGGTGCCCCTGTCCTGCTGCTCTCTCCCCAAAAACAGGAGCCTGAGTGCAGCAGAAAGGGCAGAGGGCCCACCACGGTGCCCAGGCCAACCCTGGCCCCTGGCCCAGAGCCTTGTCCTGGGCAGGAGCCCCCCTGGCACCCCCCTGCTCCTGCCCTGGGGAGCTTGCAATAAAAAACAGTAAAAGAGCTCTCACCAGGGAATTGCTATTTCATTGCAATAAAGAGCTTTGCAGTTTTCTGGGGTTTCCAGCTGCTGCCTGTGCCACAGCCAGGGCTGGGGGTGAGGAGGGGGAAGTGTCCCCAGGCCAGGAGCAGCCAGTGAGGGTGGTGGCAATTTGCAAATATTGCAAACATTTGCAAATGTGACTTTAACGTTTCTGCAAATGAAGTCACAGCAGCCCCGGAGACAGTGCACACACACAAACACACAAACCCATCAGCTCATCCAGCAGCTGGAAGCTGCAAAAAGTACCAGGGATTTCATCACAAGCAGATTTTCTTAAAAAACAGCAGTTCCTGGTACCAACACAGGTTCAAGCCTCTGTCCCATCGCCACCCTCTGCTCTCCAGCAACCCTTGGTGTCTCCCCAGCCTTTTTTCCTGAGCTGCTGCTTGACTTCTCCCACTGCTCCACAGCCTCTGGGCAAAAAAAAAAATATTAATTGTCCCTGGAATGAGCAGTGCAGGAGTCCAGGATGCTTCTGTGATAATTCCTTGGGGAATTCTCCCCTGCACTGTGGGAGATGGCGCTGAACCTCTGCCCAGCTCGAGCTTCTGGACCTTCCAGGATCTCACCCTGCATTTGGGGCTTCCACACCTTCATTTGGGGCTTTGTGTGCACAGAATGGTTCGGCCACTCTGATAAAAAGAGATTTCAGACAGAAATCCAAGTTGCCTTTGCAGGGAAATGCAGGCAGGCCAACCCAGCAGAGGGAGGGAGAGCGGGGCAGAGCCCAGCTGAGCCCAGCCCCTGCTCCGGGGACAAACCCAGCCCAGCCTGGGCCCTGGCCATGCTTTGGCACCAGTGCCAGGACCAGGGATGGCCTGGGCCTCAGAGCTGCACCAGGCTGGGCTCTGCAGCCCCGCCTGACCACAGCATCACCAGCCCTCCGTCCCCTCCCTGGCTGCTCCACCCAGGCTCTGGGATTTTCCCCTTGGAACCCACAGAGGGATCTCACAGCCCTTCCCAAAGGTGTTCTCCAGTGCTTTCTGTGCTGGAGAAGGATCCTGGCGTGGATGAGAGCCCTGCAAAGCCTGGGCAGGGCTGAGGGTGGGTCAGGGTGAGGCTGTCCCACAGCTGGGGACTCCTCAGCACCTCTGAGAGGAAACCACTGATGCCAGAGCCAGCGCAAGGTTCTTTCCTCCAAACTTGGCCACAACAACATCCCTCGGCCTGAGCCTCACCTCCTGCAGGGTTTGTGCCACCAGAACGGGCCTGGGGGGTTTAAATCCTCCCAAACCCCGATTTTGGGGGGCAGCAGCCCCATACCCCTGTCCCCCTGCTCCCGAAGCGTCCCTCACTGACAGCTTTGTAAATCACTCCCTGCAAATGGTTTGCAAAGCATCTGCTCTCTCAAAAGTGGCCCTTGGGGGCCAGGTCCCCCCACTGAGGCCAGAGGCAAAATCTCAGCTGGGCTTGGCCACAGCTGCCCCCAATCCTGGGCAGACACAAAAGGGTACAAAGGAACACTCAGGGTACCTATTTTTGCAGCATCCATCTTCAGATTGAAATCCCAGTTCCGTGGCAGCTTGAGGGACATTTTGGATCAGGAAGGTCTTTCTTTTTCCTCAAGGTGAGCTTGCTTAGGAGATGGTCTGGAACCAAGCCCTGATGGTCCCGTGGGGCTCCCCCCACAAGGAGTAGCAGCTCAGGGAGGGTTGATTTGCCAGCGAGCTTCCTGCCTCTGAGAGCAGCTGTGAAAAACCCCGTAGAAGTCCTTTCCTGTCCTGCTTTCCTGCCCGGCTCTGGCCTCCCCAGCGATGCTCTCAGGTGATGCCTGCTGAGGTCCCCTCTCTGTCCCCTGTCCTGGCTGACAGGGACACCCAGCCCAGCCCGGGGCTGCTCCCCGTGCGCCGCTCGGAGCATTTGAGGAAGTGGTGTCAGGAGCTCTGGGTGTCCTCTGCTGCTCTGAGAGCTGCTCCGAGCAGGAACAGCCCAGCTCAGGGCTCGGAGGAATGTTCTGCTCTGCTCGGGGGAAGAGCTCAACCTGAGCTCAGGGTGACGTCTGTGCCTGTCCTGGGGCATCCTCTGATGCCAGCGGGGGCTTTGGTTTTTTCCTGTAAATTGCTGCCGTGTCCCCAGGGCTGATTTAAGGTTTTTACAGTGGCAAAAGCCAAATGGGGGTGGAAATGAGGCAGCTCTGGGACAAAAGGCTGTGGAAATCAGAGGTGAGCACTGAGGCATCTTGGAGCTGTGGAACAGGCTGGGTTGGGAGGGACCTTAAAGCTCACCCAGTGCCACCCTTGCCATGGCAGGGACACCTTCTAGTGTCCCAGGTTGCTCCAAGCTCTGTCCAGACTGGCCTTGGACACTTCCAAGGATCCAGGGGCAGCCACAGCTGCTCAGGGCACCCTGTGCCAAGGCCTGCCCACCCTCACAGGGAGCAATTCCTTCCCTACATCTAACCTAAACTGATTTAACCTACACTAATTTTACGCCAGATTTTATAAACACCCCAAAATCTGGCAGTGATGAGAGCAGACAGAGCTGGAGCAGTGTTGCAGTTTTTGCTCTCCCCAAGCTTTGCATCTCCACTGTGCCTGGCCAGGCAGTGGTGACAGCTCAGGAAATGGATGCCACCAAATCTCACAGCAGCTGATGGGAACTGCTCTGACCTCCCAGCCACAGCAGGGCCCCCCTCAGGCCTGGTGGAGGCTCCAGCCCCATCTCCCCTCCCCCTGGGAAAGCCCAGGCTCAGTTAAGAGGGAAGTTGCCCTGAGCAGAAGCAGGAACAGCAGCAGGGGGATGAACAAGGCCGATGATTCCTGTTGTGATTCCCAGCCCAGGAGGCACCAAGCCACCTCCAAGGGGGATTTTTTTCAGTGTTGTAACATAAAGTGAGGAAAGGAAGGAGCTGGAGCCTGCGCTGGGTGCACAGTCACAGCACAGCCAGTATGGAGCCTGCTGGGGTTAATTAATTTAGGTTTAATTTGGATTAATCACAGCTGAAAAACAACTTTGTTGCTCTGGGCAGTGACTGGAGCCAGCTCAGAGATCCCCAGCTCACAGATTCCACTGCCCAAAGCCCAGAGAATATGACAGTGTGGAATTTCACAGCAGAGCAGCTCAGACCCCTGCTCAGACCCAACCTCCTCAATTGGCTCTATTTCTGCTGTACCCTGAACAGAGGGCCCCGAGTGAGCCCTGGATTGAGCACCACGTTTAACTCTCAGCAGTATCTGCAGGCAGCTGCAGGAGCTCCAGGGGTCCCAGATTTTGGTTGTTTTCCCCTCAGCCTGGCTGTCTGTGCAGCCTGGAGCCCTTTCCCAGCCGTGTCACGGGCAGGATGTCACGAGGGCCTGTCCCCTCCTCCGGAACGGAAACTCTGCTGGAGCCCAAACCGGTGCTTCAGCCCCAGGCCGTGGGCACAGCACAGAGGTCAGCCCTGCCTGGCACCCCAAAACAGCCCCTGGGAGCACCTCCAGAGCTGCTCCAGCCCCCTCCTGCTCAGGGACCTGGCAGCTGCCTCCAGGCTTGGAAAAGGACAACACCAGATTGGATTTGTTCTTAGCCGCCTCCCAGGGCAGCCCATGCCTGAGCTGAACCATGGAATTCTGGAATGGTTTGGGTTGGGAGGGACCTGAAGAATGATCCAGTTCCACCCCTTTCCACACCTTCCACTGACTCAGGCTGCTCCAAACCCCAGTGTCCAGCCTGGCCTTGGACACTTCCAGGGATCCAGGGGCAGCCACAGCTGCTCTGGGCACCCTGTGCCAGGGCCTGCCCACCCTCCCAGGGAACAATTCTTTCCCAATATCCCATCTAAACCTTCCATGCTTCAGAAGGACCTAAAAAAGGCCAATCTCAGCCTATAAAGTTGTTTTTACATCCCTCTCCCATTAGGATCTCATGCACAGCAGGTCACAGGGAGGCAGCCTGGGCTCACTCTCTGTCTGGGGCTGAAGCACAGCAAGCACCAGGATTCCCTCGGGAATCTGCAGTTTTCTGTGTTTGACCAAATTAAATTGGCACAGGATGGGGGGAAGGCTGGGAGGAGCCCTGACTGGCACTGGGCTGGGCTGTGCCATCACCTCTGCATGGCACTGTCACACACAGCTGAGGGCCTGAGTCCCTTTCCTGGCAGATTTACCACCAAAGGATGGACCAGCCCTCAAACTGCTTCACGTGTTGCTGAATATTGAATATTGACTGCTGAATACTGAATATTGAATATTGCTGCCCAGCAATCCCCTGCTGAGTGTGGGAGTTGGGTTTGGGGTCACCTCACAGCGTTTCCATCAAGCTCTGCTGCTGCTGGAGGCTGAGTTTGCCTGCAAGTGCCCACGCAGTGACAGGAAGCCCTGAGAGGCAGCTGAGGGGCTGCTTTGGCTTAGCTGATAAATAAAAAAAAAAAAAAAAAACACAAAAAGAAAAAAAAGAAAAAGAAAAAGAAAANTTCAGCACAAAAAAAAAAAAAAAAAAAAAAAAAAACCAGACAAAATAACACCAGAGCTAAAAATAGCTTTTTGCTGGGTAAACAGAGGATTCTGCCCTCCTAACCTCCAGCAAGGCAGGAGCAAGGGCTGAAATGAAGGAATAACTTATGGTAAGGGGAACTCACAAAGGTTTTTAACATTCCCAGTGAAATCTTCAGGCTAAATGAACTGATTTTGCAGGGGGGAGTAGTGCCAACACTTCCCTCATCACTGATCACGACAAGCCTGGATGATCCGAGCCCAGGATCCCACAAATCCCACAGGGAAATGTGGCTCTTCGTATTCAGGTCCAGTCCTGCCCACCTGTGTCCCTGCCACAGCCAGGTCTGCTCTCTGAAAAATCCCTTAGGAAGGGTTTTCTGCTCTCCAGAAAATCCCTTACAGGGCAAGGAATGAGGGAATGCAAGCCTGGAAACCGTGGAGCATCCCACAGCACTGAATGAAACCCCTCCAGGGCTAATGGAATTTATATTTATTTAACAGTAACATACAGTATATAAATAGGGTAAATACTTTAAAATATACAATATTTCACATTCGAACATTCGGTCAAAGAAAGGCAACTCTACAGTGTGTAGCTAAAACTGGAATCAAAAGAACAAATACACAGGGAAAGGAGCCAGTGGTGGGGACAGGCTGGAGATCAGGGGTTGCACAGGGATTGCAGGAGCACAGAGCTGCCATCCCGGGGCTTCCAGGGGACTTTTTGGGACTGGGCTGTCCCCAGGAGGGGCTGGATGGGCACACACAGCCCTGCCCCACTCCCAGCACATGGAGGGAGAAGGGAGAGAGGGCAGGATCCCCCCCCTCAGCCAGGCCTGGGGGGGCTCACTGCACACAGGGGACACAGGGGACATTCCTGGAGTGTGGCACTGGGATTCCACAGCCAAGCTTTGGGGGATGCTGCAGGATCCACCAGCCACGGGAGAGCTGCTCCTTAGCTCAGGGGCACTGCTGAGCCCAGGGAATTCTGTTTAACCCTGGGAATGCCTGTTTAACCCTGGGAATGCCTGTTTAACCCTGGGAATGCCTGTTTAACTCAGGGAATTCCATTTAGCCCTGGGAATTCTGTTTAACTCAGGGAATTCTGTTTAACCCAGGTCATTCTGTCTAACCCTGGGCATGCCTGTTTAGTCCAGGCTGATCCCACAGCATGGCTGCAGAACCCAGGTCTAGTGCTTCCCTGAGCACTGGGGAACACAGGCTGGCCCTGCCTCCCACCTGCATCCTCACCTGGGCTACAACCAGGCAGGAAAAGGAAATTCCCATCCCAGTGTCCACAGGCCAGGCACAGCTGTGGGTCAAACCCGTGTGAAACCCAACCAGCCCCTAAAAATCAAACCCTAGGGGTGTCTAGTGTCCTGCCCAGCACACCCCAGCAACTCCCCAGGGCCATCCCCGTGGACTATCCCACTTCCCTGGCTGCCTGGTCAGTGACAACTGGTGCAGAGGTGGCTCCCACACCAGTCTGTGACCTTTGCACCAGGCAAATCCTTCCTGTCCCTTTCTGCCAGCCCACACACACAAATCCCAGCTGGCACCACCTCCCCTTTCTTGCTCTGCTCTTCCCTTTGGAGCTTCCCTGCTGCTGCAGCCTGCTGTGAACCATTTTTTTGTGCCACACTGAACTTGAGCCCTGCAACTGCAGAACCTCCCCCCATCTCTCCTCACCCAGCATCCCTGGGGGCACTCTGGCCCCTCCACACTGAAATTCCCAAGAGCTGCAGCATCACCAGGGTCCTGCAGGGCCACAGTTCCACCCTGAGAAACAGCCCAAGTCAGGAACAGCATCAGGAACAGCATTTTCATCTTTCCTCAGGGAGTCACCAACTCCCCATCCCTGGCACTGCTCAGGATCAGACTTGGAGGATAGATTCCCTGCACATGACAAAGGAGGTGCAACAAGATTTTAGGACCCTCTCCAATCCAAACCAAGGAGCCAACTCCTGATCCTGTGAGTTCAGCTGCACAACTTGCCAACAATCCCAACAATCCCCACCTCCCTCCCTCCCTGCATCCACTGCTCCCACTCACTTTAATGAGCTTCCATGCTAGAAACCCTTCCCAGGCAGCTTTCCCCATGAGGACCAGCCCAGGTTTGGAAGGGAGGAAGCAGGAAAAAAGCTGATCAGGGCATTGCTGATCAAGAAATTGTCTGATTAGGGCACTGCTGATAGGGCATTGCTGATCAGGGCATTGCCTGATCAGGGAATTCCCTGATCAGGGAATTGCCGATCAGGAAATTGTCTGATCAGGGCAGTGCTGATCAGGGAAGCCACCCACAGGCAGAGCTGCTGCTGCTTCTCTCACAGCTCCTCCGTGGAACTGCTTTGCCCTCCAGTGCCCACAGCCAGTATTTACAGACCTGGGAAAGGCCCAGACCTACCCCAAAGTAGAGTCTGCAGCAAAGCTTTGCCCTGCTGATTACAACAGAAGAGGAACAAAAGGTTTAAAGCAGA
Organism: Rhadina sibilatrix; assembly: GCA_013400275.1. NCBI lineage: Eukaryota > Metazoa > Chordata > Aves > Passeriformes > Phylloscopidae > Rhadina > Rhadina sibilatrix. The sequence continues at coordinate 110,657 of VWYO01017901.1, read as the reverse complement.
CAAGCAGGAGACTAAAGACCCATTGAAGAGATTTCTCACTATGAACAGAGCACACCTTTGTAAGATTTATCAACACTGTCACTTCTGCCCCTGACCCAACAGCCATAACAAGGGATTTTGGCAACGGGGAGGGAAAGCCCAGATCAGCACCAGCTGGTCCAGCCTCCCAGAGCAAAGCAAACCCTGGCACTCCCACCCTGCTCCCATGGGTGCTCCTGGCAGAGGCCTCACGTTGCCTCGCTGAGCTTGGGCAAACCCTGGTTAAACACAGCCCAAATATTGTCCCTGGGCAATGCCAGGTGGAAGCACCTCCATTCTCCTCTGCAGTTTCTTTATCAGGGGCTTGGACCAAAATGTGTTCCATGGACAGAAAATAAACCCCTGTCTAATTCAAGCTGGAAAGGAATGGTGTCCACAACCAGGAAAAATCTCTGTGAAGACAAGACCCAATCCTGAACTGGCTCAGTGCAGCACTTTGCCAGCACCAACTGAAAATACTTTGTAAGAAGAGGCTTCTCTGCAGCCTGTGCTTTCCATCAAACACCTGAGCACAAACCTCAGCTCCTGCCCAGGGAGGCAGAGCAGAGCCCACCACAGAACTACAGGAAATGCAGGAGAGAGGCTGGGACCTGTGCTGTGTATTTACACACACTCAGGGTAAAGGAAAGCAGTGGCATCATCAGAATATGGAGTAAAAGCTCTGAATTTGGGGTATTTTCAGGTGGTTTATTTTCTGTTGATGCCAAGCCAGCTCACAGCAGGTGCAGGTCTCACATGAGGCTAAAGGTTTGTGGCAGCAACTGCTGGAAAACACCAGTGTACCTCTGTGTGAGCTCTCCCTGTCACTCGTTCGCCAGGATAAAATAAGGTAAGGTTTCTCTCTCCCATGCACAAACTATGGAAAGAAGGAAAATCAGAGTCATCTCGTGTTTGGGAACATTGCATTAGGTGTAAAAGGGGATACTTTCACTATCTGATGAGAAAAAAAAAAAGGAAAGTTTTCAAATCTTTAGGGCTCTTGTTTTTAAATAATAAAAAAGTGTGACAAAATAAAGGAAAGGACTTGGATAAAACTTGCAGCTATATGGTACAAACTATTTCTGACAAGCAAGATTCAGTGAGTGAAGCAGGACAGAAGCCTGCAGAGAAATGAACCCAGACTGAAATGCAACACAGACCATGGTAAACTCAGCAGCATGACTTCTACAACTCAAGTAACAAACAGACATGATCCCTGAAAGAAAACAAAACCCCCAGCTGCAGCTGGAGCCCAGCCAGCAACGAAACTGGCTGGAAACTGCTCCCCAGGTTACTTCAAATATCCCAGTGCAGGGTTTCCAACCTTGGATAAATGAAGAAGCGTGGTTCTTAGAGGTTATTTCATAGGGGAAAGACAAACCAAGCTATTTAAAAGTTGTTCCCACTTGGCAGGAATTGCTCAATGCAACTTCAATGTTCTTTAAAACTTATTTACTTCCACCGGTTTTGGAAGGATCTGAACCTCCCACATTCCCACACACAACTGCCACTTCCTTGACTTCTCATCCCCAGTCTGTTTCTGGTTTAATTGGTTACAAAAATCTGATTTGCCAAAACGTCAGCCCTGAAGGGAGGGAATGTGAGAGGCTCTGCAGAAGCAGCAGGTGAGAGAAGGTGCAGGGCTGGGCAGAGGCAATGGGGCTGGGTTAGTACAAGATCCTTGTGCAAGGAGATTCCCACAGGCAGGAACTGCTGGGACAATTCCCAGTTGTCCCTGGAGAGGAGGAGGGTCCCCAGAGCTGCCACCCTGAGCACGAGGGCCAAGGGAGAACACAGGCTCTGCATTCCCGGCCAAACCCACTCCCAGGGAAAGTTCATCTCTGCCCTGAGGGTTCAGAACAGTCCACCAGGGACAGTCACACCCTCCTGCTCCACCCAACAGTCCTTCCAAGCCTTAACTCCTTCTCAGCTACAAACCCAAGATTTGCTCGTTTGAACCAAAGCTCTATAAATATATTATTAAAAAAAAATAAACCACAAATGCAAACATTTACCAAGAAAGGAAGAAAAGTTACAGTGAAATGAGGCCTTGTTATTGTCTTAAATCAGGCAAGCCAGGAATTCCCTGGAGGAGGCCTGTCTGTCCTCAGTCCTGTTCCAACCACCTCCTGTCTATGCATCCTCCAGGCTCCCCAAAATTCCCCTGTCCACCAGGTGTGCTTTGAGCGTGTTGAAGATGTGGAGCTGCTGGTCTGGCCTCAGGGTCAGGAACTGCTGGATCAGTTTGCTTGGGTTGGGGCCTCTGGAACACAAAAGCATCGTCAGCAAAGGGGCTCCAGAGGATTCCATCAGTCACAGATTGATTGCTATGCTGTCCATTCCTTCCCCAGCTCTACCCTGGGAGCCTAACTCCATCTGGGATGTGGAGATGGACTCAAAAGGCATGGAAGGCTGAACTGTAAACACAAACTATCATCCCAAACCCAACCTATCTGAAGAGGATTGTGCATCTTATCACCAGATGCTCCCCCTCAGAATTCAAAGCTGCCACACACAGACAGCTCCTCAGCTCCCCCAGGACATTCTTTATGTACCCACAGCCTCCTTTCCTCTGTGCTTGGCTGCAGAATCCTTGTCACAGCTGCAAAATTAGATTCCCCTGCTTGTTTGACTCTAGAAACCTGTCCAGGATTCCCAGAAGGGACAGGGAGGAGTTTCAGTGGGACTGGAACAAAACAGCCCACAGGAAGCCAGGGTTGCATTTCCAGCTCTGCAGAAGATCCTTCCCTTCCTCGAGCCCCAATTTCCTCTGCCTTGCATTTTCAGCTGTTAAATCTGTCAGAGAGCACCAGTGCCTCTCATCCCAGCCTGCCCATGCCCTGGGAGTGACAGGAGCCCCAGGCCAGCAGGGCTCACTCACCTGATGAAGCTGGCAATGTAGACGTTGACAAAGGTGGCCATCAGGTACTGGCAGTCGAAGCGATCCATGATCCCCCCATGCCCCGGGATGGTGTTGGCAAAGTCCTGTCAAAACAGAGGGGTGGCACTGAGCCCTTCCCAGGCTCTGTGCTCCCTTTGGTGCACCCACACACCACGCTCACCCCCTGCCCCAGTTCTTCCCAGAAGGCAAAGTCAGACCAAGGAAACATTTTGTTTAATGTCTCCCTGGTTCCAGAAGTTTCTCCTTTATGAAGCCACTGGTGCTTGAGGGGCAGCGAGGCTCAACTCAGCTCTGTTACTCAAAGGTCAGGGAAGGCAAATGTTTATCTGCTGCCACCCTGCCTTGCCTTTCAAGGCATCTTAACTGAGCACAGGCTGTTTATATGTGAAACCAGCCTGCAAGACATCAAGGGAAACCTCAGATTGTAAAATTTCCTGCCTGGGTCTTCCTTCCTCTACCTGCACCACAGCAGGGTTTAGAATATCACAGATAAAATCTTAAGGTCTCTTCCTTTTTGGTCAAAAAACCCAGATCCTGCTCCAGCATTTTTTCTGTGACTGACCAAACCTCCCTTCCCCTCCCTTCCCTCAGAGCTGCCTCGAGTGGCAGCACCCACTTGGTGTTTCCTCCCCAAAATCTCCACGACCCTCTCCATCCTCACCTTGATTTTGAAGGCCCTCTTAAAGCCACTGGCAAAGAAACCCCCGAAGGGCCCAATGAGGGAGGCGAAGGTAGAGAGGGCGATGCTGTGGATTTGGAAGGGGTACATCCGCACGGTCTTCTGCAGGAGAAACAGCATAGGAGGATTTTCAGTGCCTGCCCCTCCTCCTTCTCTGGCCCCCAGGCTTTAGCTCAGTTGCCTTTCAGGTGAGTTAATGTCCCACCAGACTTGTGATAAGCCCTTTGGGCTCTCAATCAACAACAGGCACCGCTGCACTCCCCCTTTTTTCTTTCTGGATGTACCTTTGTTCTCTCACATCAAAACAAAGCCCTGCTCTTTCCTTAGTGATCCTACCCCAGTAAGTAAGAGCCAGGGAACAGAGAGAGTCATACCCAGCCCACCACAGACTGCAGCACCACGGGGATGTTGTACTCCTGCAGCTGGAACAGCTCTGAGGGCTCACAGTCCACGGTGAAGCTGTTGGTGTCGTTGTTGAACTCCACGGGGCAGGTGAAGCAGCGGTACCCGGACATCACATAGGACAGCTCCAGGAAAGACAGAAAGAAAACAGGATTCATGTCTTCCTCAGGGGTTTCTCAAGGGGAAAAGCCGTGCAAGGAGATGAGGGAGGAGGGAACCACGCTCCCAGCTTCTTTAAGGAGATTACTCCCCTGAGCAGCAGTAATTGGTTAAAGGCAGAGGAAGAGTGAGGCTGCACCCTGAGGTGGAGGGACAGCAACAGCAGCCACAGAGAGGGTCATAAAAACAGGGCAAAACACTCCAGGAGTGTGGAATTCCCCACACAGCCCCTGAAATGATGCACAGCCCTATCCAACAGCAGCAGAGGGAAAATGGTTAATTACTGTAATGAGCACATCCCAGGGTCTAACAGGGATTAAAAACTTCCTCCAGCACTCGGCTCCATCAGCAGTGCCTGTACACAGCCAGGGACCACTTCAGACCCTGGGCAGCAAGGAAAGGTGAAGTATCTGACAGACATTCAAGCCTGACTGCATCTTTTAAAGAGAATACTGGGACCCTGTGAGGGAAAACTCCTGTGGAGGAAGTACCATGATGGCCACTTACCAGCAATCCAAACAGAACAGTGGAAAAAAATCCTCCAATAAAACCCTCCCAGGTCTTCTTAGGGGAGAGCTGCCAGAGAGAGAGCAAAGGGGATAATTATTGATACACCTCTGTAGCCCTTCCCTTCTTCACTTGTGAACTGCTGAGGCAACTCAAAGTGGTGCCACCAACCCAAAGAGGAGTTTGGTCAGAATCTGACCCCAACACCTCGGTATGAAATGGTTCATTCATGGTTGGGCTCGATCATCTTTCCAACCTCCATGGATCAATGATTTCATTTCACAGCCTCAAAGACTGGGGTGCACACCAGGTTTAATTTGGACACTTGCTTCAGACCCCTCATAGGCCCCAAAGCAGGAGCTGGAGGAGCACAGGGCTAAGACCCAGAGGAGCCACAGCTCACGTTTTGTCCCCAGAAATGTCCCAAACCTTGATGAGCGGCGTGCGGCCGAAGAAGAACCCGAACATGTAGGCCATGATGTCATTGCAGATCACACAGGAGATGGGGACAATGAACCTGCAGGGGACAAGAGTCAAACCATTGGCAAGTGCCAACATCACACAGCTCCAAGGCTCAGGGAGCAGCTGACACCACAGGGCACCTTGCAGTGCCAACACCCCAACATACCCTCCTCTTCCAGCTCAGTGCAAGGAACAACCCCGAGAAGCTCCAAGGGGAATCTGGGGGTCACTCCAGTGACTAAAGAGCAGGCTGTGTCCCCAGAATGGCCTGTTAGCAGCAGGTTTTCTTTGGCCACACCCAGCAGGGTGTTGGACACCCCTCTCCTGACCACCTGTGTAAATATTCCCTGCATTTGAGCTGTGAGCAGGAGGATCCAAGAGCACCCTGGGCTGGTGTGACACACTGAGGAACACACAATAATGAAGTGGCCAGAATTAATTCCTGGTTTTGGCAGGACCACCAGAAGGGGCCTCCCCTGTGTACAGCAGCTGCACTGAGTGTGGCAGGCTCTCCCTCCTGCCTTTCAGTGCTGCTTTTACCACAGGAGCAGCACTTCCCCAGCCATTGGGCAGCTGTGGCTCTCAGGAGAAAGCACCTACCCAGCCCCAAAGACATCTGAAAGGTTCCTGCACCCACAGAAGCTTTACAAAATTCTCCTTTACAACATCTCTCTGCATGATGAAGTAGCACAAAGCAAGTTGTAAGTCTCTGAGGACTCGATCTTTTGCTGATCTGAACAGGCTGGTCCCTCACAGGAAGCACCTCCTCCTTGGCCATTTGCTTTTGTGAGAGAACAGTTTGAACTCAAAACCAAGTTTTGAGATGAAAAAAAATTAGATATTAGGAATCTATCCCTCCTATAATGGTGGTGAGGCCCTGGTACAGGCTGCCCAGAGAGGTTCTGGACTCCCCATCCCTGGAAATGCCCCAGACCAGGTTGGACAGGGCTTGGAGTAATGTGGGGTAGTGGGAGGGGTCCATGCCCATGGCACTGGATGATCACTAAAGCCCTTTCTATCCCAAACCACTCTGGGATCCTATGAAAAGAGAGGTTTTTTTCAGGCTGCAGAAACCAAAGCAGCTCAGGGGGCAGAGCAAACTCACCAGATCATTCCTTCAAACAGGTTGTGGATGATGAGGTGGGACTGGGTAACAACAATCAGCAACGTCACGTGGGTCCAGCCAAACTGCAAGAGAGGAGAGCACCTTGTCCAGCCCGCCCAGCTCAGCTGCCCTGAGCTCCTCAGAACAGCTCGAGCACAAGGCTACTAGGGCACCTCACCCCTCATAATAAAGCTCACTCAGGATCTACTGTTTGTCAAGCAGCCAGATAAACAGGACAGGCTGTCTTCTACTGAGTTGTTCTGGCACCGTGGGGCCAACACTGGCCTGGCACCTCCCAGCTGCCAATAAACACCTCACTGCTGAAGGAAGATCTGAACAGATAAGCTGGACTTCTGACTGACTAATTTTCCAACCCCAAATTTAACCTCACCAGGCCCTGGATTTAACATCACCAAAACATGAATTTTAACCTCACCAAGACCTGGATGTTAACCTCAGCAGGCCCTGAATTTAACATCACCAAGACGTGGATTTTAACCTCTCCAAGACCTGAATTTAACTTCACCAGGCCTTGAATTTTAACCTCACCAGCCCTGGGTTTTAACCTCACCATGTAGAACTGGAGGCGATAGTGTTTCTTCACCAGACTCAAGACAAACATGCAGAAACCTGAGGAGAGACAGGAGGAAAGTCAGTGGTGGGAATGTGCCTTCAACAGCCAGAAATTCTTCTGGGCCATGATATTGCAGAGCTGCTGGGGATTTCACTGGAATGAAGGAGTGCTATGCAGTGGGAAAAGCACTGCTTTGGAAGTCACACCAAGCAGCACTTGGGCAGGTGAACAATTCAAACCCCATGAAGATTACAGAGTTTTCTCCTCCAAAATCTCATGGAAAATATTTGCCACCACTACTACAAAAAGAATTACCAACTTCCAGCATCCCTGGGGAGCAGAGATGATTTGCTGCAGATCCTGCACAGGACACAGCACTCCAGGCAGGAGATTCCTTCCCTCCAGCCCAGCCATTAATCAAGGTGGTGCTCACCTGTCAGGTAGAGGGCAAAGGAAATGAAACGATGGTATTTGCTGAGGATCCTCAGGGGCTCCTCCCTCTGCACCAGGGTGAAGAAATAATCTGTCACCGTCTCGCCGTAGAAGAAATAGTTCACACACAGCAGGAAGTACCTGGGGAGGGTGGGAACCTCGTCAGCAGGAGCCCCAAGAGGCTCCTGAAGTGGCTGATCCCTGAGGTTTTGATGCTGCTCTGGGATGCTGCCAACAGGTTTTGCTTCTGCCAACCAGAACTGCGTCCTCCAGCCTGGAAATTGACTGTCCAAACTCCCTCCTTCACCTGGAGGAGTGGCTGCACCTCTCAGCCCCACGCTGGGATGGGTCACAGCTGGGGTTGGGGTTTGGCTGTGATGCATGAAGACTCTGCCCTTAGGCAGCACTGCTCAGCTGGCCTCTGCCTCCTCCCAAAATCCCATACCCTGTGCCTCTCAAAATCCCACACCCTGTGCCTCCCCAAATCCTCCATCCCATGATTCCCAAAACCCTCCATCCCATGATTCCCAAAATCCCACACCCTGTGCCTCCCAAAATCCCACATCCTGTGCCTCCCCAAATCCTCCACCCCGTGATTCCCAAAATCCTCCATCCCGTGATTCCCAAAATCCCACACCCTGTGATTCCCAAAATCCTCCATTCTGTGATTCCTAAAATCCCACACCTTGTGATTCCCAAAACCACTCACCTGCTCTACACCTTACAAAATCCCCCTTTTGGAGCCCATTTTTGGGGTTTCTGTGCCCCAAAAGCCCCAGTCCACAGCCCTTATGTAGTGATAGGACAAGGGGAATGGCCTTAAGCTGCAGGAGGGCAGGGATAGATGGGATTTTGGGAAGGAATTCCTCCCTGTGAGGGTGGGGAAGAGCTGGAATGGAATTCCCAGAGCAGCTGTGGATCCCTGGCAGTGTCCCAGGCCAGGCTGGATGGGGCTGGGAGCACCTGGGACAGTGGGAGGTGTCCCTGCCAGGGCAGGGGTAGCACTGGATGGGATTTAAGGTCCTTTGCAACCAAACCACGATGGGATTCTGGGATTTTCCTTTACAAGTCCAAGCACAGGTCACTGTCAGCCCAGGGCCTGTGGCTGTGTCCCCTGAGTGCCCAGGGGGGGGTCAGGGGCACACAGGGGACAGAGAGCAGCCCCTCACTCACCAGCTGAGCGTCCTGAACCAGGGCAGGTCGTAGGAGTGGTACACGTTGTAGCCAATGGTGATGATCTCGTGGAAACATTTGATCTGGACACACATCACCTGCACAGAAAGAACATCCAGGCACTCTAATTGCTGTTCATTAAACACCTCTCCCCTTGAGGAGGCAAAAACCAAGCACGTGCAGAGCACAAGGTCCTTTAGCAGTTGCCATCAGCCCTGCAGGAGCCTCCCAGTCCCATGTGGGAAGCTCAGGATGGCATTTTTCCCTCCCAGTCCCACATGGGAAGCTCAGGATAGCATTTTTCCCTCCCCTTTCCCCTGCAGGAGGTTTCTAACAACCCCTTGTGTGTGTTTCAACTGCAGCCAAATATTGACTAGCAGATCCCTCCCAGGTGTCCTCTATGGAGAAAGGGATCCAGGATCTCTAGAATATGAGGCCCTGAGCTCCCCACCAACCCAGCAACTTCCACCTGCTGCAGGGGAGCTCAGGACACCTCTCTGGAGCACTCACTATTGTCATCAAGACCATGGGGCCCAGGTAGATGATGATGAAGAAGAAGGTGATCATTGCCAGCGTGAGGATGCCTCTCACCCACCAATTCTTCCATCTGGGCCACAGAGAAGGAAAACATCAGAGTAAGACAAGAGAGAACAAAGCAGGCAAACAGTACTTGTGCTCTCTGTGTGTCACAGGAAGGAAACTGAGCCCTGGAAACCCTAAGTTTCCTCTCAGTGGTGCAGAGAGACCTTGATGTGCTGATAAAGGCCTGGCTGCAGCAGCTGCACTTGGGCCTCATTGAATGCAGAGAGCTGACCACCGCCCAGGACACTGAGATGGGACAGGGCAGCCTCTGCTGCTGTCCTGCTGCAGTTCTCCCACCTTGGACAAGCTGCAGGATCAATTCAAATCAAATGGGGACCACTGCCCCTCTCCACACTGCTCTCCATGAGGAGAGAGAGTCCCTGGCAGTTGTACCCTCGCTGCTTTCCTGCTGGGAGCCTCTCCCACCCTCACAGCTCACTCGGGACAGACACCTTCTCCTGTGACAGAAACAAATCAATTTCCTCCCCAGCAGTTTGTGGAGAATATCCCTGGCTTTTTCCCAAATCCTGCCCTTGTCAGTGCAACTCCTCAAGCATTCCTGCACAATTCAGTTACAGTAGGGGCTGAAAACCCCCACAGCTCAAGCTGTGACTTGCTGTCACAGTCACCCACGAGCTCTGTGGGGCTGCTCCACCCAGGCCTGGACCTGCCAAGACCCAGCAGGCAGAAAGACCGCCCCAGCGCTGCTCTGCCCCCTCCCTTCCCACCCAAATCCTGACCCTGCTGCTTCCCATGGCCTCAGGGGCAGGGAGAGGCTGGGGAGAGGCTGATCCTTCCAGCAGCCCCCAGTGCCAAGGGGAACCAACCACGAGAAAGGTGCAGAGCCCTGGGAGGGCACAGGAAGATGCTCAGGGGGTGTTACCTCCAGGACAAGATGGACAGACCCTGCTCAGGGGGTGTTACCTCGAGGACAGGTTGGAGAGGGCCCTGTTCAGCACCTCTGGGGTGTCATCCGAGGTTGGCACTGGGGATGAACCCCCAAACTCAGATTTGCTCTCACTGTCTGACGCTGTCTCTCCATCCAGCTTGTTCTCAGACTCTGACTCCTGCAGGACAAAGAGAGCCAAGGAGTTTTAGCAGCCACTCTGGAGAAACCTGGGCCAGCCTCCTGGCTCCAACACTTACCACCACTCTGCTTCTGCACAAGAGAGGGAGGAGAAGAAAATATTCCAGTTGTTACACAGGGGTAAACACATGAGAAACACCTTCAGGTGTTTTAGGTGGCATCCAGGAGGGGTTTGAGGATCCCTCAGCCTCAGCAGCAGGCACAGAAGAGGGTCTGTTTCCCCTGCACAATTACAGATGCCTCGAGATTGATTAATGAGCATCTCCAAGAGCAGCAAGCGCTCCAGGGCTTGTTAGCAGGAATTCTTACAAGGTCCCAATCCCCAGGCAGGTCTCAAAGAATGTAACACTGCCCAAATAAGCCAGGAAGAAAGGCCTCCAAGTGGACAGGCTCGAGGCTTCCAGGCAGACTTCTGGAGTGCTGACTACTTGAGGACACTAAAAATAACACTGAGCCCATCCTCAGGCAGCTGAGGAGGAAGAGCCTGGCTTATCACCCTGGCCCAGCCATCCCTTCTGGCCACAGGAGAAACCCGAGGTGCTGCAGAGGGACACACATGCTCTGTGTTCTCCCTGCCCCTTGGACTGCTCCAGCACTCAGCCCCGAGCGAAGTCCTGTGTTTAGGGGTAAATAAACCCAAGAGGCAGGTCACTGAAGGCTCTGCCCCAGCCCAGGGCTGGGAAGGGGATTACAGGTGAGTCCTGGCTCTTCCTGGTAGAACTTTTCACTCTGACCCAGTCCCTGAACAGAGGACAAACCCACAGCTCCACATGTTGCCCCTCATTTCAGCAGCACAGCCTCATCCTGCTCCTGGAAGCAAGGAAGGAAAAGGCCATTCCCTGGGGAGCATCCAGGCAAGGCAGAGCCCATGGCCTCAGCCCACAGGCTCTCTGAAAACTCCCAGAAAAGTGACTCTGCCCGAAGGGAAAGCTCAGGGGGAGCTGAGCTGACAAATGCTGGGAGTTCTGCAAACAATGGCACTTCATCCACTGGGGATTCCAGGCAGCTCCAAAACAACCAAATCTGCTGGCTGCAGTTCATGGCTGGGGGTATCTGCAGTTCAGCAGAGCAGGAAGGCAGGAGCTCTCCCTTATTTAAAGCAGGAAAAGGTAATTACTCCCCCAGCTGGAACATGCCAATGGCTGCAGGCCAGGATCTGAAATCAGACAAGGACAGTGAGGCACTGTCAGGTGGAGGCAGCTAAAAATACCTCGGTGATGTCAGAGATTATTCCCAGGGATGAGCAGAGCTCCAGCCATGCACCAGCAGCACCCAGTGTCACCTCCTCGTCATCTCCCTCCACACTCCTCCTTCCTATTCATCCACTGAGAAGGCAGAGTTTGGGTTTGCTTTCAACCCAGCCCCTCTGCCAGCCCTCACAGAGGTTTGGGGAGCTGGCAGTGAAATGCAGCCAGGCTTTTTTTCAGGTGTTCTTTAACTGACCCATAAAACCCATTTGGACCTCAGATTTTGGAGAGATGTAGTGCCACTTAGCTGGGAACGCAAATCCATAAGGCAGCTGCAAATGGCAGCAGGCAAAGAGACTGGAAATGATAAAACCCCCTGGAGACAACAGATTTGGCATCTTCTAGCACAGCACAGGTCAGGTTTTGGGCAATCTGTGTTCTGTATTTAGCTACAGCCTCTGCTCCATTGCAATGCATTCTCCAATAAAAGGATTCTCTGCAGAATTCCCCTGGGAGCAACTGAAATAGCTCTAGCCAGACCAAAACCAGCTTCTCCTCTGTACAAACTAAACTCCAAATCCTCAAGCTTCTCCTGCAGTCCCAGTGTCCCTCACCCCACACAGGTCACCAGCCTGGAAGGATCCAAGCAGCATCCCCATGTTTTACTGCCCAAAGTGCAAAGGAGGCAACTTCTGCCTGAGGCCAGGAGCATCAGAAGCTTCCCAAAGTGCTCAGAGACCAAAAGAAAGGGAAAGAGCACTTGTGCCTTCCTCACCTGCACCCCTGGGAAAGAGGTGATGAAGGAAAAGCTCAAGGACTGAGGAATCTGGTGGTGCAACCAAGCTGATGTCCTGATCTGTTCCAAAGCCTGACTGATCCCTGCTGAGCCTGAGCCCTGCCATAACCTGATCCCTGTTCAGCCTGAGCCCTGCAACAGCCTGATCCTTGCTCAGCCTGATCCTTGCTCAGCCTGATCCCTGCCACATCCTGATCTCTGCCACAGCCTGATCCCTGCTGTGCCTGATCCCTGTTACAGCCTATTCCCTGCCACAGCCTGATCCCTGCTCAGCCCGATCCCTGCTCAGCCTGATCCCTGCTCAATTTAAGCCTGATGGAAGAAATCATCAGGCAAAGCAAGGGATAACTGACAATTTAACATTTTCACTTCTAAAATAATCGAGCAGCACTGGGAATGAGCTCTTGACCCTCTTCAGATCCCCCTGAACCAGGAATGAGCTCCTCTCCCTCCTCAGATCCCCCTGAATCCACAGAGATTTTACAGGACATTGTGCCAGATATAGGCTACAGAGAGGACTCCTCGGTAATTGACACTATTTTTATACCTTTTATGCAAATTGCCCCCATCAGCCTACAAATCATCAGTTTAAGCAGCTGAGCGGGTGCTAAATAATGTGTTTAAGCCTGAGCTGATGCACCCTGGGGTGGCCCACTGAACCCAGCTGTGGCATTGCCTTGGCACCCTGTGGCACTGCCTTGGGGACACCTCCCACACATACACCCCAGGATCACCATCCCAGGGCACTGCTCACAGGCACGGAGGGTTTTTAACCAATATTGTGTTATTCAACTGAAGGGCTTTTTTGTCCAACCCTGGAGGTGAGCCCAGGGCTCCTTCCATTTATCATCTCAGTATTGAAGGCTTCTTACAGAATAATGGGGAAAAGGAATGCAGGAATAAAACCAAGATAGGCATTTATTTATTAATTCCTTGATTTCTACACAAGTCCTGATGAGGAGAAAGTAAAAAAAAAAAACCCAAATCTCTGCGAGGGCTGTCTCTCCTGACTGCTGAACCAGAGCTGGGAAAATCCTGCTCACCTTTTCTATTTATGAAATCAACAGCTCTGAGCAACATTTGTCAACGGATATTTTATCACCTTGAAGATACACAGAAAACTGGGTTCTTCTGAGCTTTCTTTAAACAACTCGACTCATTCAAGAGGATGGTAAGAGATTTGTGCTCACACAGAAATGGTTTTCTCACAGAGGAAGCTGGGTTTTTTACACAAATATCCACGACATGATCTCAGTTGCCATAGAAACGAGCCTGCTCTCTCCCTGCCAAAAATCTTCTGCCCAATACAGATATACAGTTAAGTATTCAATGCTGGCAGATTAAATTAGCTCAAGAAATGCCATTATTTAGGTATTGTCCTTGGAGCTGGGCACTATTTTATTCAGACTTCCTGCCAGATTTTAACAAAAAAAAGTGGCAGAAAATATTATTGTAAAATAAATGCTGAAAAGGGAAATGGAGTTGCTTTTTTCAGGCAACAGAGCTGACAGCTGGAACAAAAGGGACCAACTCTGTTCTCACCTCTGAGCACATCTGCAGGATCAAAGCAAATACATTTAATTTAATGAATACAAACCCAGTGGCCTCAGTAATGAAAATCTCAGTGTTTTCCAGAAGGGGCTTTAATTCCTAATTTACATCTGGGGAAACTGCTCCATTCCTCTCCTCCCTCTAATCTCCGGAGTACTTCCCAGAGCTGCTGTGCCCCTCAAAACCACCAGGGTGACATCACTGCCAAAATTCATCCCAGAACTTCCAAATTACAGGATATTCTCTCCTAGGGCTTTACAGCTTGGGAGGATGAAACAAGAGAAGTCTGGAGATCAGAAGGAAAAATAAAACTTCCAGGCTTGGTTTGCAGGAAGGTCCCAAAAAGCACCAGAGCCTTTTTGCAAGTGTTTTTTACCCTGGTCTTGTGCTGTGACATTTCCTGCAGGGCAATTAAACTCAAGTTTCTCATGTCCCCCCACCAAGACATCCACCAAGCTGGCACCTGGCTGCTTGGTTTGTTGTCTGAAAAAACCAAAAAAAGCTCAGGTTTCACTTATGTTGATAGAGGACTCCCTTCCCCATCCCAAAATAACCATATTCCAGCTGAAAACATGCACAGAAATCAGGACATGCCTAAAAATGGAGACCTTTAGCAGTTAACAACATCAAAGAAAGCAGGAATGTTTGCACAGTGACTGAAACAGCAAAGAGAATTCATCCCCTGATCCCAGAGCACCGGCTTGGTTTGGCTCAGCATGTGCCGGGAGCCAGGCTCAGCCTGCACAAACAGGATTCATGGAAGTGACAGAGGATTCATGGAAGTGACAGAGGATTCATGGAATCACACATCCCTGGGACTCAGCAGGAGCTCCTCCTCGGCTGGGACCGAAAAGGAAAAGGAAAAGGAAAAGGAAAAGGAAAAGGAAAAGGAAAAGGAAAAGGAAAAGGAAAAGGAAAAGGAAAAGGAAAAGGAAAAGGAAAAGGAGCTCTGGACTATGCCAAGGGCTGAGTAACAGGAAAAGCAACTTGGAAGATTGACGTGAGCATTGGGAGTCACCCACTCCAGGGGCTGCTGCTTCCAGGAACTCCAGGAGGAAAAGGCACCAGGTACCAGCTAACGAGTACAAAAGGAGTACAAAAATCGGTGGGTGGTTCTGGCATTGCCCCAGAACTTCCTACTGCTGAGAAAGGAATCTGCCTGCCCTCTGAGCATGTGATGGAGATGTTTTGGGGAGAGATTCCCCTGGGTCTGAGTGGCATCCTAGTGCTGCTGTGGCATTTCTGAGCTGGCACTCCCCTGCAGAGAGACAGAAACAGTAAAGCAGAGCTTCAGCAGCCTCTGGGTGCCTGAGTGAGGCTGGAGCTGTGTCTGCTGCTGAGCCTGCACAGACATTTCAATCTGCTGTTGTTTGGAAGGGCTGGGGAGAACAAACAGCTCTGCAGCAAGTGTTCATTCTGGGAGGTTCCTGCAGGAAAAGGCTATTTTTGTCCTCTGAAACGAGAGCCTGCATCATGCCAAGCCCACCATCATTCTCAGCACCCACCCTCCACAGGAGTCACCCCCAAACCCCACTGACAGCACATTTGGAAGCAGGAGCAGAGAACTGTTTATGTACAGAACAGTCTGAGTGCCCCAGCCTGGACAGCAAGAATGTCCCCCACCACTTCTGCCATCCTGATCTTATTATAAATAATAACAATAAACACCCAGGAGTGAGGACAGACCACTGGGGCAGCAAGAGGGGCTCGGGAAGAAGCTCCCAGATCCAGCAGGGACACAGAGAACAGCACAGCCTGGAGGTGATGGACACAAAAAGGGGGACACACACCTGAGCAGCCCTCCAGACCAGACAGAAACAAACATCCCACTCATTAAATGAGGGAAGGTAAAGGGGANGCTCTGAACTATGCCAAGGGCTGAGTAACAGGAAAAGCAACTTGGGAGTTGGATGTGAGTATTGGGAGTCACACACAAGTGCTGCACTCAGGGAAGGAAAGCAAGCTGTGCAACCTTCAAAATGAAAAAATCTTCCTGGGATCACACTTCCCTGGCATCCCCACAAACAAGCAAAGACTCGAGTACAAGAGCAGCAGCAAAGCCAAACACCTTCCAAAGGAAATGCTGGCAAAGGTGTTAAATTTGAGAGTCAATTTTCCACTGGGAACACACCCAGCCCAGCCCCTGTGGCCACAATTAATGATGCACAGAAGCTGTCAGGCACACACAGAGCTGAGCACCAAACTGCAGGGTAGACTGGAGTGTCCTCTGCCAGCAGAGCTGGCATTGGGAACTTCTTTCAGCAATAAATGAGAGTCCTGCTTCAGGAAACTGTTGCTTGGATTCCAGCCTAAAATAATATTAAGAGCTATTAAGAAAATAATCTTTTGGAGTGGGTCTGGAAGCAGACTTGGACTTCAGCCTCCCTTTATCATGGATGAGACGAAGAGAGGCATCACTGCAGTGGTTTATTGGGTTTGGTCCTACAAGAGCCTCCTCTTGTTATCACCTACTCCCAACAAGCAGGAGCTCTCTTGGAATCTGGGAAGTAACAGGACTTGAAATTGCCTGAACTTCCAGAGTGCCTGCACTGTGTCCTGCACCTCTCTCCAGCTAAAAGTCAAAATTGGAGCTGCTGCCCCCATTCCAGCTCACCCCAGACCACTGCCCCCAGCAGGGACAGCATAGCCCTCACTTGGCTCAGCCTTTTTAGAGTACGTCAGACCACCAGGGAATTCTTGCAAAATGCCTGGAAGCACAAGAAATAAGTGCCTGGAAGCACTTTGTGCTGCACAGTGGTTTTAACAAAAACCTATTTTAAACCAAAAATCTACTTCAAACCCTTCTGGCACGAGGATCTCCTGAGACAGCCTGGGAGGACACATCAGCGCTGAGACACCGAGCAAGGGTCAGAGCAGCAGAAAGTGAAACCAGCTTCTCACTCTCCTTTGCCAAAACAGAAAAGTGTCAGCAAGCACAAAACACCACAATCTTGATGTTTACATCCCATTGCAATGCGTTTCTGCCAACACAGAGCTCTTTCCAGAAGCCTCCAGGGTTTCTGTCACATAAAAGATGCTGAATTATTCCCCTTGGCAAGGCTCCGAGTGCAACAAAGCAGGAATGGGAATGTCCCCTCCCCACAGAGCCTGGGCAGCCCCAGACCACCAGGAACACCACACACCAGTGGTTCTGCTGCTCCCAAGCTTTTCCAATGCTAAAAACACAACTGCTGGATCTCAGGGCAGGAAATCAAACCCTGCCACTGAGTGTGGAAAGCACGACACTGAGGGTTTCAGCAAGGATTAGTTACCAGGTAACCTCCCTGCAGCTGCATTTGGCAATTTTGGGAAACTCTCTGCTCCCATCACTGCCTTCTATTATGAAACACCACATTCAGCACCTCGGAGGAGCTGTTCCTCGCTGCTTGGGAATATTTCACTCCTTTTTTTTTTCCTCCTGCAATTCATTCTGAGCTGTTCCACGAGGAACACTACAACATCAACATTCCCTCTCTCTAGTAAGAACACTCCAGGTCACTGGCTGGAGGGAAATATCAGAGTCCTTCAGAAGGCTCGTTGTACGTGAAAATGCTGGCATGGAGATAACAGGATTGCCCTCTGACCTTCTTTAGGGGCACAGCATGAGGAGCTAAAGTGAATCCCAGCTTGGCCCAGTGAGTTTGTTGTGCACCAGTTAAGCAGCACCAACCCTGCCAGTCTCCCAGCTCCCACCACAGCTCTGGAGTATAAAACTCTCAGAAGGTTTTCTGCTGCAGAGTAAATTCCAGCTGAGATGAACACACCTCAAGGTCTCACCCTCTAAACAAGCACCACAAAACCAGAGCCATCTTAAAGCTCCTTCCCTCGGCATCAGAGAGCTCCAGGGAGAGAGGCACAGCCACCGGACCCACACCATTCCCACCACTGCTGGCTCCTTCTGTCCCAGATCCCTCCCTGATCACATCAGCACCATGTAGTTTCCTCAAACCTGCCTGCACGGCCTCCAGCAGGTGTTTAACTGGCATTAAAATTGCATTAAAATTGCATTTAAATGGCATTTAAATTGCAAAAAGACTTCTGTCTGATGATTTCGTGCTGCCCTGAACTGCTCCCTTTGTGCGCTAATGGAGAAAACATCAATATGATATTGCTGAGGGCTGATGGACCAGTCCCAAGGTAAGTGCATTAAACACCAGCACAGCAAGAACTGCTCTTCCCTCCAGCTTCTGCTCCCTGTGACCCTGCAAATGCTATTTACAAAGTTTTCCCTGCCTGTTTATTCCTCTTGGTCCCTTCCTCTTTGGGGAGGCGCAGGAGCAGAGATGTCAAGGGTGACAAATGACTCATGGGGCAACCGTGAGCATCCAGCCAGGCTCAGGGCTGGAACAGAAGAGAAACAGGAAAACAGAGCCAGGTTTGCTTCCCACGGCTCTTCTGCCGTGAAAAGGAAACTTTTTCCTTCGGAGAAAGGCGATGTCAAACCCTCATTAAACTCCCACAGAGCCCTGGCAGGGAGGGCATTCCCTGGGCATGACTTAGGAGGCACCAAAGTCTTCCCTAAGGTAACCTGAGGGGTTTGAAACCCCCACACCCTTCCCTAAGGATACTTAGGAGGTATCAAAGTCTTCCCTAAGGGAAGCTTTGGAACCCCCACGTCATTCCCTGGGGATGATTCAGGAGGTACCAGACCCTTCCCTACGGGCAGGTTTGTAACCTCCCCACGTCATTCCCCGGGGAGGCCCTGGGAGGCACCGAACTCTCCCCTGAGGGAAGGTTCGTGACCCCATCTGAGCCATCCCACAAAATGCAGTTCACGCCCAGATCTCTGCGCTCCGGGGCCGTTCCTCGAAACACCCCCCGGGGCGGGATGTGCTCCTCCAGGGGCGAATAAACCGAGCGCGGGGCAGATTCCCCGAGCGCGGGGCAGCCCGGGGGCCGCGGAGCGGCCTCACCGCGGGCCGGTGGGACCCCGCGGTGGACAGGCTCCGCAACCCCCGGCGCTCCCCCGTTGCCCCCGTGTCCGCAGCCCCCTCACGCTCCCCGGGGTCGCTCCGCACCTTGTCCTGAGGGTCCCGCGCCCCGCCGGGGCCGCGCCCGGGCCGCAGCCGCGCCTCGCTCATGCCGAACCCGCGCCCGCCGCGCCGCCCGCCGCCGCCGCCAGGGGGCGACACGGCACCGGCAAAACCGCCGCCGACCAATGGGCGGCACGGGACGGGCGGTGGGGGCGGGGCTCGCCCGGGGCTGGCCACGCCCAGGCGTGCCCGGATGAGAGCGAACGCCATGATGCGTGGGGCGGGCGCGGCCCCGCCGGCCAATGGGAGGCGTGGGATGGGCGAGGGGCGAGGCCTGGGGCGAGGCATGGCCGCGCCCAGGTGTACCCGGATGATGCGGGGCGCCATGATGTGTGGCGCGAGTGCGCCGCTGAGAGAGGGGGCGAGTGGGCGCGCGGGAAGGTCCCTGGGCACTGGGAGAAGCCTGAGGGGCTTGTCTTAAGGGACAAACGGGTTTGTGTTATGGCTGGTTTTTCCTCAGGACGCGGTGCCTGAGGAAAGGCGCGCCACCGAGCCTTCCGTACGGACAGGCCCCATGTGCGGCACCGGCGCCGCTGCACCGATCGGGCCCTGCCACCATCGCTGCGCAGCGAGCCGGACGCGGTCCTGTGTAACCCGCTGGGTGATTGGCTACCGCCGCACGAAGGGACGGGACTAAGGGGAAGAGCGGCGCTGGGATTGGCCGGAGAGCGGCAGCGTCCTGTATGTGAGCTTGAAGGGGGTTGGGCTGAAAGAGGAGAACGGCTCTGATGATTGGCTGCTGCGTGACGGAGGGCGGGGCGGCGAAGTGCATAAAAAAGGTTTGGCGGGCCGCCTCGCTGAATTTTCAGTTTTTCTTCCGTTCAGTTCTGTGTGTGCTTCTCCCGCTGGTGCTGCCAAGATGTTCGAGGCGCGGCTGGTGCAGGGCTCGGTGCTCAAGCGAGTGCTGGAGGCTCTCAAGGACCTCATCACAGAGGCCTGCTGGGACCTGGGCTCGGGCGGCATCAGCCTACAGAGCATGGACTCTTCGCACGTCTCCCTGGTGCAGCTCACGCTGCGATCGGAGGGCTTCGACACGTACCGCTGCGACCGCAACATCGCCATGGGCGTCAATCTGTCCAGGTCAGCCGGCGGCGGGATCTCATCGGGCGCTGGCATGGGGCCGCCGAGCAGGCCCGGAGGCCGTGGCGCTGAGAGGAGCGGGAGCTGCCGAGGAAGGGGCTTTGAGGGGAAATCTGGGTGCGAGAGGGTCGCTTTGGAGGTGTGGAGGGTCCTGGGAGCGCTCGGAGCCCCCTCAGCCCTTCTCTCCCCCCCATTCCCCTCACGGTTCTCGCGCCGTTTTTCGCGGCGCGCGCGGGGCCCGTCGCGGCCGTGACGTCACTGCCGGCGCCAAGTGGCGGGAAAAGCCAGCGCTGGCGGGGAGCCGCCGCCATGGCTCCCCCTGTGGGGAACGAGTGACAGCTTTAAAGCCGTGTCGCGGGGAAAGGCCTTACGGAATTCTGGGGGGCGTCAGGACGAGCACTGCCAGCAGGTCATGGAGGTGATCGTTCTTGCCCCGCTTTTCAGCCCTGTGAGGCTTTCCTGGAGTGCTGTGCCCAGCTCTGGGCTCCTCACGAGAGGAAAGACGTAGAGCTCCTGAAACGGGTCCGGCGGAGGGCGACAAAGATGGGGAGCCTGGAGCATCTCCGTTATGAGGAAAGGCTGAGGGAGCTAAGGCTGTTCAGCCTCGGGAAGAGACTGCTGAGAGAGGGAAACTCATCCCTGTATATAAATATCCATGGGAGGGGTCAGAGGATGGATCTAGGCTCTGCTCCGAAGGGCCCAGCCATGGGACAAGAGGAACAGGCAGGAACCGATGCACAGGAATGTGGAAGAACTTTGTGGGTGACCAAGCACTGGAAGAGATTGTCCAGAGAGGCTGGAGTTTCCCCATACACCCATTTTTTCCAACAATGTTAAAAGGAAAGCCTGCTAACTGTAATATCACATCTCCTCCTGCTCTGTAAGCTCTCAGCCCCCTGAGTCACCTGCCTTTCTCCCCTCCAGCATGTCCAAAATCCTGAAATGTGCAGGGAATGAGGACATCATCACCCTGCGGGCTGAGGACAACGCGGACACCTTGGCTCTGGTGTTTGAGGCACCAAGTGAGTGTTGGATTTGGGAGCTCATCTGTTACTGGGATGAGCAACTGTTTGAGCAGCTTCATAAACCACAGGGATGCAGGAGGGAGGGAAGGGGCAATGGATCCTGCAGGAATGGCAGGGGACAGCTGATTCTTGGAACAGTCTGGAGGTTGAAACTTCATCAACTTGATGAATATTTTCTTTGTAAGAGGAAGACTCTTAGCTCTTAGGCTGCACACAGATGTCCTTGGCTGTGCCCTTCCAGCCTGTAAAAGGTTTAGGGCATTCCCAGAGTTCCAGCTCTAAGGAAACAAAGGAGAAATCTTAGTGTCGTTATGGAGGTGGTTTTACTTGGAGGGAGTGAGGAGTGGCAGCAGTTAAATTGATGTTTATCACTTGCTGTAAACGTGGTGTAACTGCTTTGCTTCTCCAGACCAGGAAAAGGTTTCTGATTACGAAATGAAGCTGATGGATCTCGATGTGGAGCAGCTGGGGATCCCAGTAAGTAACAGCCCAGGTGGCTGGTGGCACTGGGTGTTTGTTCATATCGGAGCCTGTAACACAACGTCCTTGGGTGAGCTGGACAAGCCTGGTGCTGGCAGGGTGTCCCTGTGGGTACCCAGGGCTGGCAGGGTGTCACTTGGTTGCCCCTTGAAATGCCCCTGGCCAGCAGGATGTCACTGTGAGTGCCCAAGGGTGTCACTGTGAGTATTCAGGGCCAGCAGGGTGTCCCTGGGACTGTCCCTGTGGATGCCCAGACCTGGCAGGGTGTCCCTGTGTCCCCCCCAGGAGCAGGAGTACAGCTGTGTGGTGAAGATGCCCTCGGCAGAGTTTGCACGCATCTGCCGGGACCTGAGCCACATCGGTGACGCTGTGGTCATCTCCTGCGCCAAGGACGGTGTCAAGTTCTCTGCCAACGGCGAGCTGGGCAACGGCAACATCAAACTGTCCCAGACCAGCAACGTGGACAAGGAGGAGGAGGCCGTGAGTGCAGCGGCTGCAGGGATCACCTGCAAAGCCAATTCTCTGCCCTCTGGGGGGTCCCAGAATTAGGGAGCAGTTGGGGTGGGAAAGGGCCCTGAGCAGTCACTGAGTCCAGCCCTGCAGTGAGCAGGGACAGGGCCCTGTCCCCCTCTGGTTCATGGAGTCCCTGAGTCCCTCCAGTTGTAGCCTTATCCTGGGAGCAGCCCTGGTGGCCTTTGCCTGGGCTGTCCCAGGTCTCTGAAATCCCTGCAGTTGCCTTTCCTGAGCCCCACCTGCTTCCCCAGGTTACAATAGAGATGAACGAGCCAGTCCAGCTGACCTTCGCCCTGAGGTACCTGAACTTCTTCACCAAAGCCACCCCCCTGTCCCCCACGGTCACGCTCAGCATGTCTGCAGATGTTCCTCTGGGTGAGTACCAGTGGCTCTTCCCAAGGAGAATTGGAACCTGAGGCTCCAGGTTCAGATTTTACGTAGAACCTTCTGAACACCCTTTGTTTCCCCCTCTGTTCCCCAGTTGTGGAGTACAAGATCGCTGACATGGGACACCTGAAGTACTACCTGGCCCCAAAGATCGAGGACCAGCAGGAAGGCTCTTAACTGGAGCAGGACTGGGGGGATCTGCTCCTGCCTGGAGGCAGCAATTCCAGAGCCTTGGAGCATCCTGGGAGCACTGTAGCCGTGTCTTGTAGATACCTCTGTAAATATTTTTCAACTCACTATCCTGGTATCATTGGAAATAGGAAACCTGAGTTTTTCTAGTCTGCTCATGTACTCCAAACAATCTCTTGGATGCTGTCTGAAGGTGAAATTTCTTACTCCTTTCAGCTGCTGTTGGAGAAGAGGGGCAATATTTAATGGGTCAAGATGTTTCCTGGAGTTTCCCCTGTGGAGCTGTAGCTTAGGGTTGCTGTTTTGTTATTCCACGAGTCTATGTGACCTTACTTCATTTATTTTTGAAGCTGATATTTTGACTGAAACTTGGAAAATGGAAATAAAGATTATAATTTCATGGAGTTTGTCATGTTTAAATGTGGGTGGGTGAATCAATGCTTTTGGAGCTGTGCTGATGTGCCCTGATTCCCTTCTCAAGGCTCAGAGCTCCAGCTTTAATCGCTCCAAGGTGTGGAAGAGGTGCCAGTCTGTTCCCTGGATGTGGCACTTGGGGACAGGTGTGGCTGTGGTTGGAGTTCAAGATCCTGTGAAGGCTTTGTCCACTCGAAGCCATTGCCCGATTTTCAGTATATTTTTTGGGGAGGCTGTGTGCTTCCCGTGGGTCCATGCGACACGACAATCCTGGGAAGAAACCTCCTGAAAAGCTGTCCCCAGGCAGCCCCGGCGGGTGACAGCGGATGTCACCAGGTGGCGGTGCCGGCCACGAACGGACTCCGCTGCTGTCCGGGAGGGACAGTTCCTGCTCAGGGCTGGGGACAGCATTGCCCCGGCCCTGGGCTCCTGCTGGATGGTCTGGCAGCGTCCCAGGCCAGCTCGGACAGCCCGGGACAGAGAGAGGTGTCCCTGCCACGGCAGGGGTGGCACTGGACGGGCTGTAAGGTCCCTTCCAACACAAACCACTCCCGCATTCTGGGTTTAGACACTGATTTTTCTGCTCCTGTGCTTCAGCTGCCTCCCTTGTTGAGCTGTCTGGCATCTCCAGCCCCTTCCGCATTTCTCCCCCGGCTTCCTTGGATTGCGCGTTACTTCAGCGCCTTAGGGAAACATCTGTGCAGGAAGATCTTTCTACCTAAAGCTTTTTTAGCAGCTCCTGACCTCTTGCCCGGACTAGGGGCGGGTCCCTCAGATAACCCTGGGACTCTTTTCCCCCGCTGGGAAGGGGTGCAGCAGGACGCGGTTGGGGCGGTGCCGGGCAGACGGAGCGGGGACAGCCCCGGCCGTGACCTGGAAGGGAAGCGGCGTCACCGAGATCAACTTCCCGGGGTCGCGGAGGGACAGGCGGGGCCGGGATGGGGCTGGCCGGCAGCAGGTACCAGGCTGGCTGCGCGAGGGCCTCCGGTGGCCTTGGGGTGGCTTTGGGGTGTTTTGGATGGATTTCGGGTGGGTTTGGGGGCGGCACGAGGCCGAGACCCCCCGTTCCGGATGTCGCCAGGTGTCCCCGCGGGAGATGGCGGTTCCCGCAAAGCGACATCCCCGCTCCTCCTGCTCTGCTCTGGGGGGAATGCGGGGCTGGGATTGAGGGGATTCAGGATTCTTGACGGATCTGCCGGGTTTGGGTTTCCCGGCGCTGCCCTGGCGTCTCCACGGGGTTCAAAGCACAACTGCCATATTAGAAATTCTGAATTTCAGCGTTGTTTTGCCAAGCTGCTCAGGCCCCGATTATTTATTTGGCTCCCAAAAGGCGTCAGCAGTGTGCTGGTTCCTGCTCTTGAGCCATTGTGGTGCTCACTTTGTGTGAAGCTCAGCGGAGTTGAACCTGGCTCTTAAACTTGCGATGTGAGATAAATATAAATTTTATATTTATATTTTACACACATTTGTCCTCAACAACCTCTTTCTTGTTGGTAAGTGAGGCATTGGGAAGGACAGGGCAATTTGTGCTAGTGTAAAATGGGAATAATTCCGAAGAAGCCACTGAACAGCCTCGTAAATAACGGGGCAGTGGGTAAGAAAAGAGCAAAATGCGGCATAGGTGGGAAATCTGGCACCTCTCAGAAGGGTTGGTTTATTACAGCTTTTTCCCCTCCTGCACATCTCCCCTCAGGCATGTGGGAGAGCCTGGGGGTGTTTGGGCCATGACCTGAAAAACAAGGATGTGTGGGGAGCAGGGAATGCCACCCTGCAGGTGTTCCCATTATCCACGGGGCTGAAAGTGTTTTGTCAGTGTTTCGTTTTTGCTACTAAAACAAAAGCCCAAAGTTCAAACCAAGGTTCAGTGGTGGGAATTTCAGATCAGAGGGGATTTTATAAAAGTCAATTTTACAGCAAGAGAGATACAAAAGCTGGGTGGGGAATGTGCCAGCAATTAGTGATGGGGAGACAAAGGGATTTAGTTCACGTGGAGAGTCAATATTTTGAGTGGATGCATCACCTTGGATGCTAAAGAATGTTGTGGAAACCGAGTTTTTATCCCTTCCTGTTGGCACCACTGGAATATCTGCTTTTGTTCCCTTGGTTCCACACTTTCTCAGAAAATAAAAAGTCTGTTGAGGCTGAGAGGTGTGGGGAGCCCTTCCCTGCCTCTCTCTCCCCTGGGAATCTGTGTCCTGTTGGGAGAGGCACCTGGCCCAGTCCCAGCTCTGCAATGGCAGGGGGAGGTTGGCAGGATGGATCCCTGGGGAGGCTCTGAGGGACAGCAGCTGGCTCTGATCCCTGTCCCCAGGGTGTCCCCCTGGCACTGGGACCCTGCTCTGCACACCCTGGGCTGTCCCTGGGGTGTGGTGACCTCACCACTCACACTCCATCCCCTTGTCCTGCTACCTATGAGTCATTCCTGCTGTCTCCATGACACCTCTGTTTCATTCCAGTTCCCAGTGGTTTGGTTTCTTATTTTTGTTTTTGTTTTTTTCCCAAAATTGCTCTCTTGCAAAATCTCCTGGTGGTTGAAAAGCTGCTTTGTTTAGATCTGGTTTGGGTTTATTTGCTGGTATCCCGTTCAGAAACAGCCAGAGCTTGGACATCTCCGTGCTGGCAGCAGGAGCTCCTCATGGAGTGAGAGCTGGGTCGTACCTGCGCCCTGCCCTGGAATTTCCATCAGGTTTGAAGCACAGGTTCTACCTCGATTCCAAATAGTGCTGCAGCTGTATCCATTTTGTATTTTAGGCTTCAAATGAAATGCTTAGATCCTCTGTTGGAAAAGTTTTCATTTATGAAGAGGAACAGAGATGCCCTTTGGGTGGCACAGCCTTGACACAGGAGTTTCTCCTCAGAAACTCTTGTTCTGTGTCTCTCAGACTCCCATCACTCAGTTTCCTCTCCTGTTTTTCCTCCTCCCCCTGGTTTCCAGGCTGTAGCTGATGCCCAGGCCCCCCTGGAATGATGCCGTCGCGGACCAATCTCTCTGCTGGGATTCCCAGTAGCAAAGTCAAATATTCCAAGCTCTCCAGCACTGATGATGGATACATTGATCTGCAGGTAAAGAGTGGGGAAGGAAGCTGTAAAACCACGAGGATGGGCAGGCACATCTTGGTCTTGCACAGGCAGCTGCTTCTCGTGTATCTCTGGGGGAGCAGCTGCAGCTCAGAGAGGGACAAAGCCGAGTGGGAGCCTCCCCTCTGGAAAGTCCAACAAGGCTTCCTGGGAACAAGACTGGGAGTAAGGGCTGGCTCAGCAGGGTCTCTGTGGGCAGGATTCCTCCTGGAGGGGCTATTACAGAACCCAGCAGCAGAGCTGCTGTGACACTTTGTCCCATGTCACCTCTGCCAGCTGCGGGGTCACATCTGTGCTGTGGTGGGAAGGGAGCTGTGCTGAGTTCAGCTGTTCAATATTTGGGTTTTTCCATCCAGTTCAAGAAGAGCCCACCCAAAATCCCCTACAAGGCCATCGCACTGGCTGTGGTGCTCTTCATGATTGGGACCTTCCTCATCATCATCGGAGCCCTGCTGCTGGCAGGGTACATCAGCAAAGGGGTGAGTGCTCAGTGACACTGCTGGCACTGGTTCTGCACTTCCTCAGAGCTGCCTGAGCCCTCACTGGCCATCAGGTGACAGGAAACAGCCTCAAGGTGCACCAGGGGAGGTTTAACTTCAAAATTAGGAAAGGTTTGTCGTGGAAAGGGTGGGAAAGGCCTGGCACAGCTGCAGTGGTGGAGTCCCCATCCCATGCCCCATCCCCATTGAGGCTGTGGCACTCGAGGACAGGCGTTAGTGGTGACCCTGGGGATGCTGCTGGGTCTTGATGACCTTGGAGGTCTTCTGCAGCCTCAAGGATCCTGTGATCATGTTCAGTGTAGAATTTCAGAGCCACAGGAAGTGAGCAGGGAATTGATTTCCACCATGGCCTGGCTGTGCTGGCAGCCCCCTTTCCCTGGGATCCCGCAGTCAGCCTGTCTGGAGCAGGCTCAGAGCTGGGCTGGGCACCTCCAGGCAGGGCTGAGTGTCCCTGGGGAGGTCACATCCCTGTCCTGGAGAGATCTCAGCCTGTGCAGATTGTGCAGGGACAGGGAGGAGCTGCCAGACGCAGCACAGTAGCACTTCCCCATCTGGCTGTGGTTGTGATCATGGGAAGGGGATCTGCTTCTGCAGTTCTGGGTGGTTCTCCCCCAGCTCCCTGTGCTGTGGGCTCGTGGTAGGTTGGCAGCTCTGCCTTATCTCTGTGGCGGCAGCAGTCTCTGGGCTCTATCAGCAGCGCTCCAGGCACAGATCTCTGGGCTCATTCTTGGCCACGCTTGCAGCTCCCAGCCCTGACTGCACATCCAGGAGGCTCCCTGGTAAAGGACAAAGTCCCTTGAGGGACCTTCCTGCAGCAAGGAGGAGATGCCAGGACAGGATTAAAGGTTCAGCCCGATGGCAGCTGAGATATTTCTGATGGAAGATGGATTCTTACTTCTCAGCTTGCCAGGCCTTGGGGATGGATCACAGAACCATGGGACGGTTTTGGTTCAAAGGACCTTACAGATCACCTCATTCCAACCCCTGCCTTGGGCAGGGGCACCTTCCCCTAGAGCAGGCCAGGTGTGAGAGGGAGGAGAGCCCCTCACACAGAGGTCACTGCCCTGGGCTGTCTGTCCCTGCAGGAGACGGACCGGGCCATCCCCGTGCTGATCATCGGCATACTGGTGTTCCTGCCCGGCTTTTACCACTTGCGCATCGCCTACTACGCCTCCAAGGGCTACCGGGGCTACTCCTATGACGACATCCCCGACTTTGATGACTGAACATTCATTAACCCCGCGCTAATTAGGTTGGTCAGAGCTGGTAGTTCCCCTGGCTGCTGCCAAGGCACGGCCGGTGCGTGTCCCTCCTGCTTCCAAGGCTCAAGGTGCTGCACGTTATCCAGTTTGGGGAAGGGGGCTCGAGCCTGGAATTGACCAAAAGGAATTGCAAAGCACTTGAGATTTATAGGATTTGTTGTGTTACTTCCTCTTGGAGCTGCAAAATTCCGCTCGCTGGGAAGTTCTTCCTGGGTGAGGCAATCCTTGCAATTTTCCAAAAATAGATGAGCTGGTTTCAGCAGCAGATACTTGTTTTTTCTCTAAGTGTTTTCTAGAGTTTATTTTAGCTTTCCATGAGATTGTGGTTATTGTTGAGTTACCTTTGCAGACAGACCACAGTTAAATTCTCCTTTTGCTCTCTGTCCATCAGAAATGCTTCCAAACTGCTGTTTCCTGAGCTTGCCTGGAGTCAATAAAGTCTGATGAGAGGGGGAAAGCACCACTTGCAGGAAGTGATTTCCACACAGTGCACTTGCTCCACAGCTCCCTGTCAGACTGACCAAGCTCATTTCCTCACAAACACATCCTTCCCAAGTGAGCTTTCCCCGTGCCACTTCTTTTGGCAAAATCCACTTATCCTTCACAAGGACTGGGGTTGAACTTGGCTTGTTATTTAAACAACCAAATGGATAATGGAAGAAGGATTGGAATCCAGACTCAAGTGTCTAAATACCAAAACTCTTGGGCTTGACTGATACAGGTATTGGAGACACTTGAATTCCAGCTGTCTTTTGGAGTCCTTTTGTCCTTGTGTAGATAATTTGCTGTGCCCAGGCCAGTGAAGAGAACTTCTCTGTGTAGTTTGTGCTGAATAAACCCCCTCTGGACTGCTTTGCCAGCTTTGCTGATGTCTCATTCAGGGAAAACAGAGTGATGACTCCACTTCTGTGAGGTAAACCCAGGCTGTCTCCTGAGCTGGTGTCCTGGAGAACAAGCTGTGATGCAAGTGGATGCATTTAACATGAATAAAGTTCTATATTCTCTGTATCTGTAAATTTGTCTTTCCCACCTTCACAGGTGTCAGAGTGCACTAAAAACTGTCCTGGGCTTTGGCTGCTGTTGCCCCCAGCTCCCAGGTGCTGCTGGAGCGAGGGAGGGAGCAGCTCTGGAATAGCCCCAGCAGTGTCTGTCTGCACAAAGCACTCCACAATTGTCACCTGAGCCCCAGGTGGGCTGAACATTCCAGAAGGAGGGGGCAGGAGTGAGTGCAAGTGCAGAGCAGGCCCATTGAGGTGTCCACAGATCAGGGCTGGACAAACACCTTGCTCTGAACGTACTCCTAGAATTCCCTTTTTTCCTCTTTCAGTGCTCCAGATCAGACCCAAACCCTGAGCCAAGCTCTTTTTTTTAACCTGCATCTCTTCCCTCACTTGTCTCAACTCCCCTGTGTGAATCCCAGTGCTGCACTCTGAGGAAGAACTGCTTAAATTCAGGATTTCCCTTTCCACCTCTGGAGGTACAGCTGGGCACGTTCCCTCCCTGCTGCCAGCCCCAGCTGCCATGGTGGGACAGAGGACAAGGGACACGTGCTGCTGGCAGCAGCTGGAACGTGTCAGTCCCAGCTGGCTCTGGCCAGGAGAGCGGCTGCTGACGTCAAACCATGAATCAGCCTCTCTTAGGGGACAGGGACCTGGGTTTATTTGTGTTTGGAGAACAGGGAGACGAAGTGGAAGTTTAGATGGAAAAAGAAAAGAGGGAGGGAGACAATGCAGAAAGTTAGAGTGGGGGGTCAGCTAATGGATAAACGTAGGGGACAGGAGAAGAAACTCTACTTGGATGATGCTTGTGGGTTCCTTCCAACTTAGGGCATTCTGTGACTCTGTGATTCTAAGAACATCCTGGCATTCCTGGAGGAAAGGAATTAATGAATTTGTTTTTCTTTGACAGAAGCAAAGTCCTCAGGCAGCACAGTGGATAAATAAGCAGGGCTGTGTGAGGGATGGCCAGAAGAAAAAGTCCTCCCAACAGGGTTTTTTTTATATCTAATTGAAAAAAAAAATACTTCTGGGAAAGAGAAAGGGGATTCTGACCTCTGGAAATACATGGATCCAGAGGACTTCATTCTTCAAGCTGACATCCAGGTTTTGGGAAGCCCTGACTGACTCCCTGCAGTGGTGAGGGGAATAGGAAAAGGCCTGGGAAGGAGTTTGTGGTTCTAGAGCAGGACTGGAATGACAAATGAGGCACTGATGAATGAGGGTAACACTGAGTAGCTGCTCCCTTGGTGGAGCATCCTCCATTCCAGGCAAGGCAGCTGTCTCAGGGCAAAACAGCATTTACAAAGCCTGACAGGTGCTACCATGCACAGAAGCTCTGGAGAAAGAACAGGCAGCCAGATTCCATGCTTTTCTCTGGTTTATGGGTGCTTGGATTCTTGTCTCCTCAACGCCATTCTTCGATTGCTGTTGCAGGGCGTAGTTACACAATTAATTACCTGCTTAATTTAATGCTATGGAGTTGCTGGAAAGATTTGGAAACGTGATTCTGGAGTCCTGTGGCCTGAGCTACCAGCAGTGCCCAAAAAATCCTCCTGGTGTATTTGTTACAAAAGCAAAGATCTTAGTCAATTTTTTTTTTTTTTGAGTGAACAAAGACACAATTATCCAAAGTATTGTGCAAACGGTGCCATAAACCCTTGAAAGAAGAGGCAGAAATTGTGCTCCAGGTTGTCTGAAGTGATGAAGGAATGGGGGGGGAGTTTCACCAGCCTGGGGATTGTGTGTGAACCCTGAGGCTGGGGGAAGCCACAACCCTGAAGGGATCCTTGCCCTGTCCCAGGCTCTCAGTTCCTCTCCGGTTGAAGTTCTCCAGCAAGGATGACTCTCACACTGAGGGTTTTGCATATTTCCATACACAGATCCATGTAAAGAGACAGAGAATCATTAAGAAACCTTTAATTAACATCACTGGGTCCAACCATTAATTCCCAAGTGACATCATTCCCACTGCAGGGAAGCAGCTGCAGGCTCTGCAGGTGCCAGCACTCCAGACTTGTGCCATGGATGTTTCTGGCATCACTGCTGCTCCTCTCTGAGATTCTCCACGTGCTTGTGCTGCTGGAAGTCCATGGGATGGGGAGAAGAACAAAGCCCATCACTGATCCAATGGAAACTCAAGTTTGTAACTCCTTGTTCATGTTTTCTCAGCAGTGAATTCCGTTTCCTCTCACTTTTTGGTAACCTCATCCTCAGGGCCTGGCTGGGCTTTGCCCTATTTGGGAAAAGGTGTGAGGAGGCTGGGCTGGGCAGCAAGGCTCTGACCTTAGTCCACAAAATATTTCAGTGGAAGTTGTGTGAAAAAACACAGAGGATGTGAAGCTACGACCCCCGGGCTGTAAACACAGCCATGAACTCAGTGCTGTGTGTGAGCAAACAGCAAAATGAGCAGCAGCATCTCTACTGCTTCCCTGGGGCTGCTCCCGCAGGAGCACTCAGCCCAGCCCGGGTTTGTTTGCTGTCACCTGCAATTAGCTAAATTCAGCACCCGTCTTCACAGAAATAGGGATTTGCTGTGGCATAACAGGCGGGTAAAAACCCCTCAGGGCAGGAAGAAATGACTCAGCGCGACTTTGAGGGGATTTGTGCTGTGCCTGCTCTGAGTGAGCTTCCACAGTGTGCTCCACACTGTGCTTCCGCAGTGCTCTCCACACTCCTCCCCGACCTGCCTGGTCCTTAAAAGTCCCAAACATCAGCCCATTCATGCAACTGCTCCGCACGCCTTCTGCCTCCTCCTGAACCTCACCTCGAGCTTTCTCCTGGCCCTTCCCTTGGGCTCTTTGTCCTGCTTTTCTCAAGATCTCTGCCCTGCTCCTCCAGGACTCTGTGGCTGATCCTGCCTTCCCAGCTGGCCTCTCCCCGTTGCTGCATCCGTTCGGCAGCTGGTCACATCACTCAGCCCTTGGATCTCTCTGGCCTCCCAGTCACTGCAGACACCTTTGGTTTTCCCCTCCCAGCTTGGAGCAGTCCTGCCTTCACTTCCTGCCTTGTCAGCCTGATGAAAAGAAACAATTTTTGCTCTTTTCCCAGGGCTCTGTGCTGACCCAGCTCCAAGGCAGATGCTGTGTCCCACTCCTGTGTCCTGTGTGGAATGTGGGATGTGCATAGCAGCTCCTCTCCCCTTCCTGAGTACAAAAGCAGCTTGAGGTTTTTCAGGAATGCTGGATTTGACTAAAAATAGTCCAGACAGTCCAGCAAGGCCATGACAGAGCCTCCCACAAGAGATGGTTTTGTTCTGGAGCCAAGGGTCATGGGAGAAAAAACTCGATTGTTGACTAGAAATTAATGTTTCCAATTGACTGGTTTGCTGCTCTGGGCTCAGGCAGACCGTAGCTTGTGCTGGTTCAGGACTTGTTACCCTGTGGCCTTTCCTTCCCTGCTTTCCCAGTGTCTAGGAAGGTGTTAAGGAACTGCTTTTAATCAGAAGTAAGGCAATTACTGGCAGCTCTGTTTTGTGGCCTGCATGGACAGAGGTCTCTTCTGATAAGAATCAGGAAGTGACATTTCCTTCCTCCACACTGTACTTGGGCTGGATTCTGAGCCATGCTGTTGTCCTCATCCCTGGGGCAGCACAAAGGGACCTCCCCTCCCACAGCAACACAGTTCCATGAGATCCATGTAGAGCTTTTCCAGCTCTGCAGTTACAGAGAGGAACAAAACTGTGATGAATCTTCTTTGAGAGGATTTTCAGCTCCTGTGGAACAGCAGGTTTGGCACTGAAGCAAAAATTCTGTGGAGGAATCACTGTTTCATCCTGGGCTGTTAAAGCAAAGGGCAGCAAATCCACTAGTCACCACTAATTAATTTTGTTTTGAAATATTTACTTGGGCTGAAGTAGTAGCTGCTCTTAAGTCTTTAAAGGATTAGCTGCCTGCTACTCTTTATGCCTGCAACCATTTATTTAAGCTGTTGCTGTAAATCATGCTGTTAACCTGTCATGAGAGGTTTTAACCTTCCTTCTCTTCAGTGAGAAATGCCTGGCCCTGCTGATGTGACAGAAATTAAACATCCAGGCAGGTCCTCTGGGCTTCTTCCCCAGCTTCTTCTGGGGCAAGGAGGGGCAAGACAGAAAATGAATTTTGTGATAATTGTCTACATCAGGGTGTTGCAAAGCCTGAGGAGGGGCTGTGAGGAGTTTAGGAACATGAGCTGGTTGATGCAGGAACATCACTTTCTGAGCTAAAGCCATGTGTAGCAAAGGAAGTGCTCTGGATCTAGAACAAATCCTCAAAGAAAACTGAGAACTCACCTCAGCAGGGATTATTTCTTACTCTCATGCATGTGTTTAGTGTAAAACGGAAAGATCTCAGGTCCTTAAGCCTACAAATACCAATTAGCATCACCGTATAATTTTCTAGCAGTTTTCATTAGAAAACTGTGTCATTAGAAGAAGTCTGCCAACTCCTATAATCCTCATTTTTCTTGTCTCTCAGCACTAACAGTCCATATCACAGCATGACCTCTTCCCTGCTATTTTGGGTGGTTCTTTTCCAGACAAATGCCTTATTTTCTCTGTATTTGATACTGGAGGTCAAGTGAATCCTGTCTGCCTTTTATTGCACAAGAACAGAGGCAGGATTGTAACAGGGCCAGTGCAAATGTGTGCCTAAAAATAAACCAGTGGATGGTCTCCAACTTGAAACACAAAAAAAGTATTTGCAGAGGTCTCCCTTTGTTGCGTGGCCACATTTCAGCTCACTGAGGAGACACTTCCAAGTTCAGCTCACAAACAGCTCATGGTTTAATCCTCCCCATGAAACAAAGGCAACTCTGACTTGGGTCTGTGCTTGGCTGCCACCCTGAACCCATAGGAACCCTTGGAGCTGACAGAGGCTCACTCCAGAGTGGATCATCCCGGGGACAGGGGCAGTGTCTGGGGTGCTGTCCTGGGCTGCTGCCTCCCACCCTGGCCACAGGCCTGGGGCTGCAGAGGCACAGGCAGGGCCACAGTCTTCTCTCACCTCTGCTGGAAACAATTCAACAGGGGCAAGAGGGGCCAGAGCTTGCAGAACACTCCAGTGACACTGCTTGGCACCAATTAAGAATAGCAGAGAGGTGGCACTTCAGGCAGGGAAGGGGTTAACCAGCTACAGAGCAGTTTTCAGGGGAGAAGTTGGAGTTCATTGTTCCAGGCTCTCTGTGGATTTCTTTTTTGTTCTTTCATCTCTGATTCTTGGTTCTCATCATAAAAGGGGTTGCTAGTCCTTCCTCTTTCTGTTTTTACTTGGCCTGGGAGCCTTTCAGGGCATGGCCTGTGCCTTCACCTGTGAGCAGGAGCACAGAGGGAGAGCTGTGCTGGCAGGGAGCTATAAATAGAGAGCCTGGCCAGCCCTGTGGCATCCATGCTTCTATAATTGCCCACTCTGCACTCCTGTGACAAGCCTTGCTCCAGCTGTCAGGGCAAGGAGGAACTGCAGGGTGTCTCCACAGCCAGTTCCAGAGCTGGACCTGCCCATGGAGCCCTGCTTTGGGCCCAGTTCTCCCTCTGCCTCCAGGAGTACTGCTTTTCCTGTGTGTGAGTGACCACTGACCACTGCTGGTGTCTGCCCACTGGGATTGGGGCAGTTCAGTTTCAGAAGCTGCTTTGTAGAGGGCTCCTGGTCTAACTTGTGCCTCAGCACCACTTGTTTATTTTGCCTTCTGCCCCTTGCTGGAGGAGGCTAGTGTGCCTGTGTCACTCCTGATGTCACCCTGTGGTTTTGTTGCTATGTGCTCACATGAGGGATTAAATGAGTCACGGGCTAAAAGTGACCCAGGCCCATGCTTCCTCTCTGAGAATGTTCTTGGGGAATGACTTGCAAGTGGGTTAAAGCAGGGACTGTGTCTCTGCTCTCACTTCTCTGCTGAGGGATGAGTAAGCAGCCACCAGGTGCTGCTGCCTGTGCTGTGCAGGGTGAAGGACCTTCACTTGAACTCCCAGTGCAGGTGGCTTAAGAAAACCTGTTTTATTCCATGCTATAAAATTCCTCTAAAGGACTTCAAAATGATTTTGTGCACCATGTCCACCTCATTTTGGAAGTAGTTTAAGTAGGAATGAGCTGCTCTGGTCCTGCTTATCCACATCTGCCCACAGCAGCTGCTCTTCATTTCCAGAGCTTTGAACAGCCACATGTGAACATGACACAAGGTGACAAATCCCAGCTTGTCTCCCCCTTGGAGACCACTCCTGCAGATGCCTCAGGGTTCATCTGATAGGGGGAAGCCCTAATGGAGCAGAACTCCAGAGTGAGTGTGCCCAGGAAAGCAAAACCATGGGGAGATATCAGTCCCAGGCTCCCGCCGTGCCTCTGCTGCTGCCACAACGCCTCAGAACCAGATGTGGCTCCAGAGACTCAGCATTTTGACAAGGAAAGCCTGGCAGGAGAACAGACCAGGCTGGACAAGCACAGGCTGCTTTCCTGGCCCACTCCTGCTCCCACTCTTCCCATGATTTAAGGGCTCTCGACTCATTTCAGGAGCTGTGCTTTTGGGAAGTAGCCTGGGGATGAACTTGGAGAGGTGACTCAGTCCATCTCCTCCTCCTCCTGTCAAACACAGGCTTTGCCCCTGACTCAGCAAGTGAAATCTCATTTCTTTGGTACAGCCCTGAGGTACTAGACAGAACAGCAGCAAGAAAATTGCCTTCTCCTGCAGAGCACAGGCTGTCCAGCTGAGTTAGTGTCACCAGGAGCACTCTGTAGCACTCTCCCTGCCCTGTATTCCTGACAGCTTGGGATGAATATCCCGTGGCCAGTGTGGCTTGAGCAACGCTACAGGGAGAAGCAGAGGAACCTGAGATGGGTTGTTTGTACTGTCCTGGGTTGATTGTACTGTCCTGGGTTGTTTGCACTCTCCTGGTTGTTTGTATTCTCCTGGCTCCCACAACCT
Organism: Rhadina sibilatrix; assembly: GCA_013400275.1. Classification (NCBI taxonomy): domain Eukaryota; kingdom Metazoa; phylum Chordata; class Aves; order Passeriformes; family Phylloscopidae; genus Rhadina; species Rhadina sibilatrix. The sequence goes on along the minus strand of VWYO01017901.1, from coordinate 75,197 downwards.
TGTCTCCACTTACAAAATATTTTGCAATCCCAAAGCTGAGGGAAGGTCTCCTCTCTCCAAAACCTGCCAGAGGGGAAACTATCATGAGTGGACCAGCAGGGACCCAACAGTTCTGCAGCCACAGAGATCTCCTCTCCTGCTCACCTACTGACTTATTCATTACATGAATTCAGACTGCTGCTGTTCCTCCCTGGATATCACAGGCACAACAGGGGCTCTGCCGCGTGGGTCGCTGGCTGGAGCCTCTGTAATTTGAGTACTTGGCCCGAGATCCTCGGACCAAAAGCTCTCTTTGCTACAGAGAGCACTTTGCAGTGATGAAACTTCATAAAAATTCTTCCTGCCTCCATTTTGCAGATGACAAACCGGGGGGTTGAGTTCAGCTGGCAGAGCCCATCTCTGTTCTGAGAAAGAAACACATTTTTTTCTGACTCCATTTCCTCCTGACATTGGGGGGGAACAGCAACTCATGGGTGTCCCTGCAATAATGATAAATTCCTGTGGGTCGGGAGCCGGAGGAGTTTCCCACCAGGTGGTGTAGGTGGCATTTTAACTAAGGGCTGCTCACACTTGCTTTCCTCACCTCACAGAGTGAAACCCAGGGTCTGCCCAGCTCCTCCCCTCAGTTAACATTCCATATTCCAGAGGGGGAAGCAAAAAAAAAACATTGTTGGAGAGTTATTAACTTTTTTTTTTTCTTTTTTGGGAGAGTTTCCACTCACCTCCTAGGCCACTGTTGAAATAGCAGGGCTTTCATTTTTATTTTATCTAATCAAGTGAAAAATATTCCTGTTATCCATACACAGGAGCACTGGATTCTTAATTGCTGGACTCCATCTATGGGATTCACACAGAATGTTATTAATCCAATGCAAGGCAGGTTATATATATATTTTTTATTTTATTTTTTTATGTTAAAAAAACTAAACTTGAAACACACCAAGAAAACAAGATTGGGAGGGAGCTATGGATCTCAGACCCCAACCAACTATAGGATCATGGGGTGGATTGGGTCCATTGGAAGGGACCATCTCATTCCCCTCCCCTGCCAAGGGTGAGGATGGATAGATACTAGCCCCGCACGTGAAGTTTTGATTTGGTCTTTTGGACATCCTGTGCTCAGATCAATGATTCACATCCCAGCCAAGACAGCAGTTGGATTTAAAATGGAAATTTTGAGTAAGAGACACCAGCCAAAAGCATTTCAGCATTTAAATTTATGCCAGTAACATCTGTAGTGCATCTGAGGAAAACCCTGACCTGCAGTCCTGGCCTTCCCATTTGATCCACACGGAGCCATGAAGAAACGACCAAAATAAAGCTGGGGAATGTCCTCAGCAAAGCTTCCTTAGACTGTTATGTGCTAGAATGCAGCAACCTCACCTGTTCAGGTAAATCCCTGAGTGAGCTTTGAGGAGCTCAGGTAATCCAGACAAGATGTAGAGTAGAGGAGAAAACAAAGGCAGTGTGTCTCCTTCTGGATCTCAAAGGTCTGCACACCAAATGATTGCTAACTGCTCATTTCTCTCATTTCTCCTACTGCATGGTCAGGAAGGATGTGCACATCCCATGGCTCCAATTCTTCCAGCTTTTTCATGGACCTGTGAATCATTCAGGCAGGGAATGGTTGAATGTTTAGATAAATACCTCAGGGCTCTTCACTACATTTTAATAACACAAATTATATATGCCAATAATCCCAGTAAAATTGTTTCTACTTCTGTAGCAGGACAGTGTGATGGCATAAAATGGACTCTGACTTCCTGAACAAGGGAAATGCCAGGGAATTTTCTCAAACTTTGCAGCACGAGAGGCCACCTGGAAGGGAATTTATCAAATTAAGAGGGAAAAGGACTGAAAAAGGCTTTACTGGGTTTGAGCCCATGGTTCTAGGGGGTCCAGCTGTGTCAAATTCAATTCTAGGAGCACTAAATCCATCTTTATCATCCTTCTCTGGCTTGTCCTTGGGATTATCACAACCCTGAGGTCTTTTATCTGTTACATTTCAATCTGACTGATGTGTTTTCTTTCACTGTATTACCTGCATTTCCCTCTGCCATCTTTCACCTGGGGAGGGCAGGTTGGAAAATTGTAACACTCAAAAATAAAATAAACAGCGCTGAGTCTCTGTCCCTGATCCTGAACACAGGGAGGCCTTGCAGGGACATTGAGCACACATGATCCATCTTCCTGCACAAACTCCTGTCAACAGTAAAACTGCTGCAGCCTCTATCAATCTGGCATTACTAAAATGTCCCTCCCATCATGGCCCCATGCTCCCCCACCCTGACAAACAAAGGCTTTTAACATTTAAATGCTGCACTGAGGTCTGTGTCTACATTTGGGATAAGGCCAGGTATTGAATAATGCCAAGGATTGATATCCATAATCAAGCATTGTGCCTTGGCCCTGCCCTACATAGTTCTCCATATGTCTCATTGGAAAACCTTTTAGAAGCTTAACCAGGAGAGTATTGCAGTGAACATGGGGAAGAAAAATAGGCCCAAGGATAAGCACAAATGCTCCAGAGGCCTTGTAGGGTCTCTGGTCTTAAAGTAAGCTCCTGGGTTTTAATGGGATCAGATGAAACTCTCTTTATAGGGGAGTGGGAGAGAAGGGCTTGGACAGCTGGTGAATAAATACCCTGCCAGCATTCCTGGTTGCCAAACACTGCGCAAACAGCAACATTTGAAGCAAGGACCCAAAAGATCAACAGAGAATTGCAGGTCTGGGTGAAACGGGGTCCAGTTAGTGCCAGTGGTCTGGGGAGCACTTTCCCATCAACTTGGGGCTGCAGTTTAATTAAATAACAGCAGAGCTGGGGGAGAAAGCCATGGGCTTTCAAGGACAGCTGGTGTAAGAGAAAGGGCAGGAATCAGCTGCAGGGGCTGGGCCCCGGCTGCCCAGAACAGCCCTGAGCAAGGGAAGGAGCCACAGGCTGATGTGTCTGACAACTGCACGTTCTGGAAAGGGCAGGACACAAATTAGAGTGAGTTAACGTTGTCAGAAGCCATTAGGGATGTCAGATGTTGCCGAGAGGGACGTGAGAGAGGCTGCGTCCAGTGCTGGGTACCAGAGCTGCAGATGTCAGTGGTGCCTGAAAACATCCAGCTCTGTGGGATGGGGGGGATGGATGTCACATTTATGTCACTTTTGTCCTGGCCCCCACCAGAAAATTGGAGATCTCAGAAAAATTGTGTTTTCGGATGAGGGCTGTGGATGTGGTGGAGGTGTCATCTTTTGAGGGTCTCAGCTTAGCTTCCTCTGGTACAACAGTGGTGGTTTAGGTTGGCCATCAGGAGGAATTTCTTCACAGAAAGGGTGATTAGACATTGGAATGGGCTGCCCAGGGAGGTGGTGGACTTACCAACCCTGGAGGTGTTTAAGGAATGACTGGATGTGGCACTCAGTGCTCTGGTCTGGTTGGGATGGTGGTGATTTGGCACAGGCTGGGCTTGACCTCAGAGGTCTTATCCCACTTAAATGATTCTGGGATTCTTTTATTCCTCCCTAAACTTATTCTCCTATTGTAAAAGTTGGATTTTTCCTAAAAGATAATAATTAAAAAAAAAAAAAAAAATCCAAAAAGAAACGCCAATGCAAAGCCCTAAGAGGGCCAGTGCTGGAGGCACCAGGCAAGCACATTTTCCTAGGGGCTGCAGAGGGACCCCCCCAGATAAGGGCCAAGGGGCTTTGTTTGGGGACTTAATCAATATCAGTATCAATCAATATCCATCAATACATGCAGGAAGGTGTCAGAGATGGAGCAGGCTCTGCTCCCCGGGGCCCAGCTGTTGTCTAGGTTTTTGCTGTTTTCCTCTGTCTCTTTAAGGAGTTTTCTAAAGTTTCATTTTTAGCTTTCTGTCTTTACCTTTTGCAATGGAGTCAAATACAATTTTACATAAACAACCTTTTGCTATTGTAACCATCTAACAATGTTTACATTCTTCTCATAAGGAGGAGACTGTTGATAGACTGTTGGGTTGCCCAGTGTGGTTGAAGAGGAAGATTTTCTTGCTCCAATCCATGGTCACTGCTGGAATTCAATAAATGTTGAAGTTGTAAATAAACTTCCTCTTTTCTGCCTTGGACATTGCAACATGTGGGTGTCATTTCTTTGTTGTATGCAACACCAGTAATGGGACAAGAGGCAATGGGCAGAAACTGATGCCTGCAAAGTTCCACATGAACATGAGGAAAAACTTTCCTGTGTAGGTGACCAAGTACTGATTCCTAGAACCAGAATAACAGAATAACAGAATCTCCTGACTTGGAAGGGACCCATCAGGACCACTGATCCCACTGTCAGCCTTGCACAGGACATCCCAACAATCCCACCATGTTCCTGAGAGCCTTGTCCCAACACTCCTGGAGCTCTGCCATCCCTGAGGCCATGACCATTCCCTGGGGAGCCTGTTCAGTGCTCCATTGCCCAGCGAGGCTGTGGAGTGTCCCTCACCGGGGATATTCCAAACTCGTCTGGAAATAATCCTGCGCCATGTGCTCTGGGATGACCCTGCCTGACAGGGAGGTTGGACCAGATGCCCCACTGCGGTCCCTTCAACCTGCCCCATCCCGTGATTCTACGATTTATCTCTTTCATGCATAAACCCTTAACACGTCCCTGCAGCTAGAGGATTCTCCCTCAGGGAACATCAGGCTGTTTCCCCCGCCGAGCGCCGGGGCCGCCATGGCGGCCGAAGCCTCACGGAGCGGAGCCGAGGCCGCGCCATCTTGTCGGGGGCGGAGCGGGACCCGTCCCGCCCCATGCTCTGCCTGCCGGGGCCGCCCGGCCC
>VWYO01017901.1:39663-70392 GCA_013400275.1 Rhadina sibilatrix | reverse complement strand
TGCCTGCCGGGGCCGCCCGGCCCCGCCGCACTCGCCGCGGAGATCGCGGGGAGCGGAGCCGCAGCCCCCAGCGCCATTGCCACCCTCAGCCCGCCATGGCAGGTGAGCCCGTCTTCCCCCTCCTGCTCCCGCCGCCGCCCGCCCTGAGGGAGCAGCCCCGTGGCGCTTCCCCGCCGCGCTCTCCCCTCAGCGTTCTCTCCGCCGCGCTCTCCTTTCAGTGCTTTCCCCTCGGCGCTCGCCCCTCAGCCTCCCGCTCGCTGTCACGTCCATGCCGGCCCCGCATCGCCGCGGCTCGTCCCTCGCTGCCACGGGCCGGAGGGTCGCGGCTGCCCCCAGCCTCCACCATATTAGCCGGCCGCGGTTCACCTTGGCCGCGCGGCTCCCGCCCCGTCCGCACCTCTCCGCTCCTCCTCTCTCTTTTATTTTGCATTTGTGGGTTAAATAAATCCTTCCCTGGGCTCCGCGCCGCCGTTTTCTGGCTCGGCATCGTCTCCAGGGGTTGAGGAAGGGGCGCGGGGGATGTCTAGGGTGGCACCTGCGGCGGGGTCACCTGCCCGGCGAGCAGGACCGCGCGGGCATCGATCCCCGGGGTGGGGTCTTCTCTCGGTGCCGCTGAGGTAATTTTTTTTTATTGATCTTTTTTTTTTTTTTTTTTCCTTTAATCTGAAACAAGATGGGTGGCAGAGCCGTAAGCTTGCAGATGGGATGGAGAAATGCAGGTTAATTCTCCCCTGGTCCTGAAGGGGTGGCCTCGCTCTTCCCTGATCCCGTTCTCATATCTACGCTTTAAAGCTTCCCCCCCTCCTCCTTTAAAATTATTTATTGGCCTTTTTTTTTCTTTTTCAGTGCACATCGAGTAAATATTTCAATTTTCTGGTTTTAACTTGCAAGCCCCATTTGATATCTTGTATGGTTTTCTTTTGTTTTAAGGTACATTTTGGGTAGAAAGAAATTATGTAGGTAACACAGAAAAAGGCCCGAACAAAGCTTGTTGCAAACCGATTAGGTTTCCTAGAATAAGGACTAACTATTATCATACATTCTTGTTATTAGTGGCTTTTGCCTTTTTTTCCGTAAAGCTGGGAATGAGGCAGAGGCTTTACAGTTTTATTCCCATCCCTTCATTTTGGAGCCGTCGTTGTCGTTTTGCGTGCAGGGAAGAGCAGCCCTTGAGGCAGTTTGGGGCTCTCCTGGCCAGGTGAGTGTGGGCTGGGCTGACCCCAAAGGCAGCAGCAGAGCCGGTGGAAGATTCTGGCAGGGAAGGGAAATCCCCAGAGTTTAAAACAAGGTAAAGACCTGGCCTGTTAAATTTTTCCGCCTTGTCATTTCCCACGTGCAGCTGACTCTTGGTGTGAGTTCAGTGCCAGGTAAATGCCAGGCTCCCTGTTGCTGAGCTTTCAGTAACACCAAATGCTCTATATTTACAGGGAGCTTAATATGTCTGTGTGTCCTCACTGCAGCATAGTGCTGCCAGGCTTGAGCAGGCTTTAAATTACCCAATTTAAGCTTAAAAAAAGAGCTGATTTGGGTAATGTTTTTCCTGGCAGGTGGAGTTTGATGCAGGCTCTAAAACGATGTAGAGAAGCAGAACAAATGCTGCAGTGATGAGTAGCCAATGGGCTGCACATTGCCAGAGCCAGGCTTAACTTCACACCTTGGTCTGCCAGGTGATTTCAGTGTAGATAAAGGATTATTGCAACAAGTAGCTCAGGTTAGCAAAGTGGAAAGTAATCCTTGAGATATGTAGAAGAATTGGATTAGTTGATGAGCTCTTGCACCCCTACTCCTAGCTTCCAGTCATGATCCAGATAGCTTGAAATTAGAGCAGTGTTAACATGGAGATGCACTGAAACAAATTTGACCTTGGGCTAGCAAGGAGGTTAAACATGCCCTGAGATTTTTATCATGGATTGAAACAAGCCTTTGGCTTAGTCAAGATGCAAAAGATGCAAAGAGGACTTGAAAATTTCTTGTCAGAGCCCTGGGGACAAGAGGAGATCCTGCTGGGGTTCTGAGGGGTGGGTTGTGCTCTGCTGTGCCTTAACAGGCCGAACTCGAATGGTTTAAGATCCATCCCAGTGTGGCACTGGGCTGTAAGCCCTGCTTTGAGCCAGGCTTAGCTTTGCTGAACTCTCTGGAAGCACACGGCTCTCGGCAGATGGAGCAGTATGGGAATCAGGTTCTCTCAGAGCACGGGCCTGTTGCTTCTTCGGCATTTTCAGCTTGGAAACAAATCGGAAGGAAAAGCAGCTTCCGAAAGAGTGGGAGGATTTGCGCTGCAGGTTGATGGTTGTTTCCTTGGGTGATAGGAGCAATTTAAGCAGCTCCCGTTCCTCACCCCCTGGCATTGTGCCCTGGGCACTGGGACACCCCCAGAGGGGTGGCAGTTCAGTCAGGGCTTAGCCCACCAAAGCCGCGTGTTTCTGTGGCAGCCAGATCTGTTCGGGGAATTTTTGTCCTCGTTGCCCTCCTTGAGTCCAGGCAGACCTGAGTGTACCTCCCAAAGTCCATTTTAGGTGGTGTGTGGGTGTATTTAAACCTTGCTAATATAAGAATTTGTGTCTCACGAGGTCATCTAACACAGAATTGAATTCCAGTGGAGAAACAGAAATAATTTCTCTGTTGGTTTTACTTAGTTGGGGACATCTTCAGGGGAAGCTTAAGATAATGGCAGTATTTGAGGATTGGTTTTTCCTACCAGAAAACTTTGACTGTGGATCTCCCCTATATTTATTTAGAAGAACCTGTAAAAATGCTGCGTTTGTATGCAGTTCCTATTTCAAGTGTTTTTTAAATTAAACCGACTTTTGTATCTTTGATTCTGTTAGTATGATTCTGTCAAGGGGTATATTCCTGGTCTAGCCAAATCTGCCAACTTCCTCAGCGTGATGGTGTGTTCCCGAGGGGTTGTGACTGTCTTTGTTGTGTTGTGGAAGTTGATTGGAGACCATTGAAAGGAAAATGGATGAAACTTCTGGCATTGTCCGTATGGATTCCTCCAGAAGTGGCTGCTAAGCTGCTCTCATGACTGGTGTGAACTGCAGCTTTTAAACCTCTCCTGATCCTGAGGGCAGGGGGAGGCAGCTGGCACCCCCTGGGAGCTGCTCCCACCACCAGCTGTGCCATTTGGAAGGTTTTAGAATCCTGGGATGGTTTGAGTGGGAAGGGATCTCATAGCTCACCCAGTGCCACCTCTGCCATGGGCGGGGACACCTTCCGCCTCTCCCAGGCTGCTCCAAGCCTCATCCAGCCTGGCCTTGGACTCTTTCAGGGATTCAGGGGCAGCCACAGCTGCTCTGGGCAGCCTGTGCCAGAGCCTGACCACCCTCCCAGGGAAGTATTTCTTCCTGAGAAGATCTTGTTCTGCTGTAGCTTCTCCTGTTGATGTCTTTGTGTGAACCATGTAAGAAATCTCAAGCCCCAGAAGTTTCTCTAGGGCTATTTCTTCTATAGATTTATTTTGCTTTTGAACACTTCTTCATGTATTTATCCTTATCGGAGAAAATGCAGATGGCTGTGCACAGCCCTTCTACTTCCATTGGAGCTGATGTTTTATATGTTACTGGAAAATCTATTTATATCAAGTGTTATTTATGAAGCCTCAGTGGTCATGACATGGCCTGACAACAGTTACAGTGGGAGTTATTTTACTTAAAAGCTGCAAGAAGACAATATTTACAGTCAGCGTGAGTAAGACACTAGCATCCTGATGTAGTGACGGCAGGAGTAAAATAAATCATTACAAATGAAAGTTCTTGCTGTGTTCTCCAGCCTTCCCAGGGGTGAGGTGTGTTCAGACACGGCCAGCTTCGTGGGGTGCACTGAATCTTTCTGTCAGTATTTGGGAGCACATTTGCTTTATGGGTGAATGTTTTTGGTTGTTATGAGCTGTCTCAGGACAGGGTTTCTTTGATGGCAGGAAGAAATCTGATGATATTTAGCTGTTTTCAGGTTGTGGGAAGGAAATGTTTGTTCTCTGAATGTTTTTCTGTTGGAGATGAGTCTACATGGGGATTTCTCGCCATGGTAATTTGGCCCAGAAAGGAGCAGAGCTACTTCCTTGGAGAGGCAGTTGGGGTGTTGAGACATTGCTGGCACTTGCTGGGGAAAGGGAGGAGAAGGGAGAACTGAACTTGTAACTCAGAAGTCTTCTGTTGTAATTTCATCCCTTCCACTTGCATTGATCTCAGCCGTTTCTGTTGCCGAACAGTAGGAACGCGTGCGGCATCAGGAGCACCACGTGCCCGGCGATGTCCTATGCTGCTCCTGGGTTTGTAACGCCTTCTCCAGAGGGACGAGGAGCTGCGTTTTGATTTTGTGGTCCCCAGTGTTGTCATCAGCCCCGTCAGTAGTGAGTAACCCTCGCCTGGGAGCTGTGGACCCTGCCCTTGACTCTGCCGTGGCCCTGGGGCAGGGTTTGGCTTTGAGAGCTGCGGGATGGTTTTGGGAAGGATGAATTGGCCACGAGGCTGTGCCCAAGGAGTCCCAAAGCACCGGGTTTGGGTGTCTCTCTCCTGTGTTGTGAGAGTGGATTGAAATGCTCTGTGTTCCCATCCCATAGCTCTGTTTGTTTGATTGTTTGCTGAGGAATGGCTGGGCTCGAGGTAACCATAAAACTGGTATTTTAAAGGGTTTATAATTAAAAATTCAATGATCTGCATCTCCCCATGTCTCAGCTGTCAGGCCAGAAGATGCTACTGCTGGTTCTCAGGCAAGAAGATGCAAAGAGGGACANTATAATTAAAAATTCAATGATCTGAATCTCCCCATGTCTCAGTTGTCAGGCCAGAAGATGCAAAGAGGGACGGGGGCAGGGAATACCCTAACATCCAAGTGTCTGCCTTTACTTCTTTCATTTTAATATTACTTTTAAATAGCAGCTTCAAGAGAGAATAGGCTTTATCCTGTTTTGCCGAAAGGGAATTTCCAGAGTTCTTCTCCACACATTCAGGCAACCAGAATATTTTATTCTTCACCCAAAACCCCAGCGTTACTAAGCAGTAATAAATCGATGTGTTTCTAAGAGTGTCCCAGGCACCTGGTGGGGATGGCATGGCTGGTTTTTAGCTGCATATTTTGGAGACTGAAGCACCTCTGTCCTCTGAACCAGGAATGTTTTGATCTTGGACTTGCGTCAGCAAAGTCCCTGAGAAAATAAGCTTTGTCTGATAGTTGTATTTTTAGGAGCAGAGGAGTCCAGTTGTTGTGGTGGAGGAACTGAGTTGTCCCACAGTACTTGGGAGTATCTGAACTTTCCAAGCTCTGTGTGCTCTGAAAACAACTGACCTGGTTTCTCTGTGTTTGGGTTAAACCAGCATGTGCCCTTCCTGATAAAAGGGACTGTTTGAATTTGTTACCCACTTTATGCTCCTTTTAGAGTAAAACTACTTGAAGAATGGCCCTCAGATGAGTACAATGGTGAAGGAGGGATTGACTCACCATTTTTTGGTTTTGACTGTTTGGAAATGTCAGGCACCAAACTGATTTTGAGTTTGATTTTGAAGGGCTCAATGTTTCCCAGTTTGTTGTCTGAATTTATATTTAAATCGAACTGTTGCAGGACTCGTGGGATGCCAGCAGTTGGCTGAAGCATTTTGGGAATGCAGGGTAGTGGGAAAGTAAGTGAAAAACAATTTCTGGGGGCTCATGCTCTGACATTCCTGGGCATTAACCTCGGGTGTGAGCTTTGAGCAGTTCGGGCTCTCAGTGGAGCGACACATTTTAATTGGCTTTACTCCTGTTTTGCATGGCCATGAAATGGCAGCCCAGGGCAATAATGTCGATTTTAGTGGTTTGCTGGCTGTTACTCACTTGTGAGATTGTAAAAGTTAACAGAACAAAGTGCAGCTTTAATAGGAAGGCACCTTAAACACTAATGCACTTGGCTGTGTTTATGTGCTGGGGTGGTTAATGTGAATTTATCCCAGGCTCCCAGCCCTCTGGAAGTCCCATGGATCTGCTGCTAGCAATGGCAAGGAAATGCTGGAATTCTTTGACCACCAAGCCCAGTTTGGCTGAGCACCCTGTTTTCTAGCCCAGAAGCCACCATTTGAAGGGTTTCCTGTTTTTCTAACCTTACTTTCACTTGCCTGGAGAGTCTTGAATTTCAGCTGGAAGCTCAGCTCAGGTGCTGCTAGGTTATGCTTTTAAAGGGAATTGTGTGTAAATGTTCTTAGCAGCATTCAAGGTCAAGGAGAGGATCTCCTAAAACTGGCACGTGACTCTGTGTCATGACTTTCAATTTTTATTTAGGAGCTTGGAAGGGAAATAAAACGCTGCACTGCAAAGTTAGCAACTCTTTCTTTTGTGTGCTGATTGAAATGAAACTGTCTCCGAGCTAATAGCACTTAGTGGACTCTGCTGTGGGAAGGTTTGATTTTTTTATGGAGACTTTGAATCCCTGTGACAGGAAAAACTAATTTTACTCTGTTTATTACATGTCCTTTGTGTGGAGAATCCTGTATCCAGACCCTCACCATACCCAACCAAAGGAAAAACATCCTTGTTTTTGCAGACTCTAAAGCACCAGCTCTTCACAGGTTACAGCAACTTTTTTTCCTCTTCTCTTTTTCATATTTTGTGCAGAATTGTTTCTGAAAGGTAACTAAGCATGTGCTTGGTCATATTTTAACAGATCAGGGGTTTTGATAAAAGCAGATAGATCATGGTTTCCTGATGAGCATTTTGTTGTATTGAAACCAAGCCTAAGCAGTAATTTGGATTGAGACTTCAAGAAAGAAATTGGAGCTGCAGGTCCCTGTTCATAGGCTCAGAGTGCAGGAAATAATTGCTGTATTCTCATACTGTTTTGTGTCCTTTCATCTCTGGGAACAATAGCAATTACCAGTAATTTGCTGATATTGGATGTATTTGCATGGGTACCATTTAATTTTGTGTGTGGCATTTCAGGAGGTTGTGCTGAGCAGAGTCATTATTACCAATATAATATCACAGGGCTCTGGTCTGGTTTATTCAGCCTGTTGGACACTTGTTACTTGTAATTATTTCAGCTCACTGAGAGATGTTTTTAAACCCAAAAAACAAACAACCAAAAACGGGACAAGGGAGAGGATTTGGAGATTTTTAATACCCAAGTGTTGAGGGTTTGTTGTAGTCCTGTCAGATGTTTTCTTTGTCCATCTGTCCTTCCAGTTGGCAAATACCAGGAAAGGCAAAGGATGGAAGGCTGAGCTCCTTTGGAGTCGTGATCCTCCTCATAAAAACACGATCTGAAAACCCCTCCTGCAGCAGGGGAAGAACTGCTGGTCCTGTAAACATCCCCTGCTAATGAGCTGCTCTGCTTTGGAGGGGATCAAACACAGCTAATGCTTTTCATGGAGATGCCTAATAAGGCACAATAAAACCAAGCAAAGCTGTCAATTAAACCTTCTATTAAATTTCTCAGTATAAATGAGCCTGAACCCACAGCGCTGTCTGAGCTCCCCTCCTTGGCTGTTTGGGATTGGTAAAGATTTTGTGATCAGTATTAGCCAAGTTTTGGAGCCCATTTAGGTACACTCCATCTGCATTGGTCTTTTCTCCTAATTATTCAAAGGGCAAAATGTGTGCTGAAGTGATGTTCCTTCAAATAGCAGCAGCTAAGAAGTCTTACATTTATCTGATGCCAATTAAGTAAGAATAAGTGCGATTATTTTGTTAAAAGCAGTGCTGAAACACATCTGCCAAAGAGCCCTGAAGATGAAGCAGCAATTAAGGCACAATATTAAACCCACAGTATACTGGTTTAAAAAGGATTGGTTTACTGGCAGAAATCAAAAAGAGGCTTACTAAAGGTGAACTAGAGGTTTATTTTACTAAATTTTGCCAAAGTACTTTTTTTAAAAGTCTTCTGAAAACCAAGAAGTTTTCCTTCAGTAACCTATAGTTGGTATAAATATTATTGTATGTAGTGTGAACTATGAAAATGATATAATTCTTTGTGCTTTCCTTGAGCAGCCAGTTGGGTGTTAAACTGACTGTTCCATTTCTGTCCCTTCACTTGGAGAAGCCACTTAACCTTTACCAGTTCTGTTGCTCACGGGGGTATTTAATGCATTAATATCTCTTTAATGCATTCTTAATTATCGGCTTGCACAGGGAGGAAAATCTTCAAAGCCACTGCACTAAATTACATTCCCCACCTCTGCCTGGTGTGTGATACAGGGGTGAGGTGGCAGCTGGCCTCCAGCAGGTCCTGTCCGCATGGATTCAGAGGGTGGAAGGATCAGTAAATGCACATTTCTGAGGAGGTCAGTGCTGGTGGCTGGGCAGGAGCTGCTTTCACCTGAGCCTGCCTGAAACAGGAGTCATCCAGCAAGGCTGGCTGAACACAGAAACACTGCCAGGCTTGTTGTGAAATTAATAAATTAGTAATTGGTTGGCTTAACGTGTGGGAATTGAACCCGGGGCTGCTTACAGTTGTTTGGTGTGTGGGCAGGGAGTAAGGAGTGCTGGTTTGGCTTAAATATCATTAATGGCAATAATGATTTAATTTTTCCCCAGTGGCTGTGGGAAACCGAGCTGTGCTTGGTGACCAAAGCTCCCAGGGCAAGCAGCTGGGCACCAGTTCTTGGTGGGAATATCAGCATCTACTGTTGCTAATATAGTGAATAATGGCATCTGTTCTTGCTCTGTGACACCGAGAGATGCTCAGCCTGTGCCCTGCCTCGTGCCTGCTCCAGCAGGAAGCTTCTTCTGCTGCTTCGGGTTTGGCTCCAGGTCAGGACCTCCAAACCCCAGTGTGAAGCCAGCCCACCCTGAGAAGGGGTCGGAGCAGCCGTGCCAGGTTTGCAATCCTGAAGCCAGAGGATCCTGTCCTGCAGCACTGGGGGTCCTGGGAGCACAGCAGCAACCTCTGCACACGAGAGTCACACTGGCTCTGCCCCTCAGCCTCAGGAGCCTTGGAACGATTCCTCAGTAAGTGGTGTAAATTTGCTGATTATTCCCAGGAAAGATTTTGAAGTAATCTCGAAGGAGCGAAAGGTCACTGAGCAAGAAAGGCATAACTCTCCCAACTGGATAATTAAAAAGAAAATTAAAAAGTGTGCTAAGTTGAGATTGACTTGTGGCCATGCCTTGAAGATTAAAAGGGCTTTTTTCATTTCAGATGCAGGAGGTTGGGATTGGTGGGAGGAGGAGTTGTGGCTGCTGGAGCATTTGGGCTGGTGAACTGAGCTGTGAACGAGATCCCAGGATCACTGACCATAACTATGCATATCTGCTCTTTCCCCCCCACACTTTTTAAGGCATTTAGTCTTGCAGCTGGAGTTTTCAGCCTGGCTGCTCACTGTGTAATGCAGGGCAATTTTTAGGAACCCAGGCAAATGACATATTGAATGAAAAATGAAACAAATTATTTTGCATAGAATTGCTTTGCCTTCAGAAAATTAAAATAACAGCAGCTTCAGCTAAAGGATTTTCCATGTTCTTTGCACAGCCTGCTGGATTTTTCTGTACAGGAGTTTAGAAACTATTTGCTGTCACAAAAATAGGGAGAGAAAGCTAAAACATGAGTGTGCAAACTAACTGGTAACTGGTGTGTCAAAATGGCCGTGTTTCCCTGGGCATGGAATGGGAGGGACCTCAAAGCCCATCCAGTGCCACCCTCTGCCGTGGGCTCTCCCACGGTGCCAGGGTGCTCCAAGCCCTGGCCTTGGGCACTTCCAGGGGTGGGGATTCCGGGAATACATAAAGGTAATGATGTGTTAAGGGTAATCTGGGAGTACTCGAAGGTAATGACGCGTTAAGGTTCATTACCTCTTACCCTGCTCTGTTGCCAAGGCTTTGCTTCTGTCTTCCTCTAAGACAAATGATTTGAGCTTTTGCCTTTAATTATAGGAATACCTGGAGCTCCAGGAAAGGAGTCTGACATAGTTTATGGACAGGGTGAATACAATAACACGTCCCAAAAAGCACATTCCTTCTCCAGTAATTTTGGAAGTGCTTTGATCAGTGCCTGTGCAGTGTAGGGCTTTGCCTTCACTATTCTTTTGTTGTTCTTTCTTGACAATGATTCCTTATTTCTTGCCCAGAATTCAGCCACAGGTATTCTTAAAGGCACTTCCATCTTGAATTTCCTTTTCACACAGACCTCTGTGTCTGCTTTGATGTGCATCTGAAACAAATCCTGGGTTCTTCTTACAAGTATTTAAAAATACCTCATTGCAAGAAAAGTTGTAATAGTTCTAAAAATTCTAATAAATGCCTTAATAATACATGTTGTAGATGAATTAGGGATTTAAGAACAGAAATTGGCCACAAAGCATTGCATTGCCCAGCTGGAAATGTGGGATTCATTGGCCACAGATTGCCCCAAGGTATCCTTTCTCTGGGAGAGAGGGATTTGTGGGTTCAGCCAGTACAAGGGGGACACTCTCAGTAGAAGCCAGGACTGGGCATTGCTCCCTGAATTACCTGGTAAGCTTTCAGAGCAATTCCAGTAATTCTCAGTGTTGATTTGAGTCAGCACCAGGGAAGAGCAGTAGACGTTTTCATATTAGAGCAGATCTTCTGGTAACTGCTTTTTTAAGGAATTCATAATTCAATGAATTTATAAACATCACTTTAAGATCAAACTTAATAGCTGAGGCTTTTTGCTGTTCCCAGTTGTGGGTGGAAGTGGATCTATTTATTGTGCTTGTGTGTGATGCTATTTTGTTTACTGTATTATGTTAAGTGTGTTCTGGAGGATGTTCATGAGAGGCTGCTGATTAAATAAGCTGATGTAAAAGAACATATATTTGCTGTGGCTTTGGGAGGAAGAATACCTAAATTAGGAGATGGCTACAAAAATGTAGTGAGGGGGCTCATTGAGCTGTCAGAAATGAGACCTCCTCCACCTCACCCTCTGGATGAAACAGGATGTTCTTGCAGGGAAGCTGTGCCTCTCCCTGAGCACTGCTGGCCCTGAGTGACTGCAGCACGCTTGCTTTTGGGTGGTTTTCTTGTTCTTACTGAAGTGCCAAAAGAGGGATTTGGTTACCAGGTGTTTGCAGCGCCTGGCTTGCATTGTTGTCGTTTTGGTGATGGGACATGACCACAGTGTGCCACCCTCTGCAGGATGAATAGGGGATTTCAGAGAAGGATTTTATCCTGCCTGAGTGCTACAAAACTGCAGAGAATAAATCCTCAGAATAAATATTCCAACTCAGAACGTTGTCAGTAGTTTACCAATCATTTATCAATGTGTGTCCAAGAGCAAGCAGAATTTGGCTGGAGCACTCAGAAGTGTTGGTTCATCCTCAGACTGAACACTGAGTGTCTGAGAAGGAAAAAAAAATGGATTTTCTTGTAATAATCAAAGTTAACTCCTCCTAGGAGTAACATTTCCAAGCAGTAGAAATGCTTCCTCCAGTTTGCATTTGGGATATTAAGCAGGTAATAAAAATGAGTGGCTATGTCAGAGCATCACGACCAAACTCCTAGGCTGAAGCAGAGCAAGATAAATCCTCTGCTGTGATTCCCTTCCCACAGTAAAGCAGCCATACACAGCTCTCAGCTGTTCATTCCCACCTGGCCTCCACACCAGTTTGGAACTTGAAGCTGCACTGTGAAATATTCCAGTGCTTGAGCCAATGGAGTTACATTTTGAATTAGCATTCCCCTGGAGTGCAACAGTGATTCCAGTCCCTGCTCACTGCAGGGAATTGTAACCCAACAGCCCATGCTTGGATCTGTCCTGACATCAATCCTGGCAGCTGGGATTGAAGTGGAGGTACCCAGATTAGCAGGTGGTTTATTTGGATTGAGTGTAAATGCAGAGTAATCAGAAATAAATTGTTCGAATGTTGAAATTCTCCACTCACCGGTGATGAATTTTGGAGCGATTAGTTTTAATTGCAAGGTAAATAGGCAAGTCTTTGATTGCATACTTAAGAATTTTAATTGCACTGAACTCAATTATACTTTGAACTGTCATATTCAGGGCAAGAAGTATTTGAGTCCCTGGCGGAGTTTAATCCAACTATTAAAAAAAAGTAGTTGGATTAAACAACAATTGGACATCGGAGTAAAAAAAGCAAGTGGCTTACTTCTTTTAAAAGCTAAAGTTTTCCTCTTGCCATTGATCACTCAGTCTTGCAGCTACCTGTGAGCACATCAAACGCCTTGAATCTTAAACAATTTCCAGCACGTTGCTTAAAAGTGTTGTAGATCAGTGATCTTCAGCCAGGCTGAGTACAGCAAGTTGGGATTTTGTGGTCTTAAGGTTTGGTGATGTGTGTGTTAAGGGCTCTAAGATTTCTGTAGAAATTAATTTCTGTTGAAATTAAGATATTGTGTTTGTGAAAACATTTGGAATTCAGAAGGAAGGAGGAACGGAAAGGATCTAGTAATTGGAAAAGGAGCAAACGGAGGGAGAAGCTTTTCAACATCTCTTTGCAGTGGGGATTAAAGGCTGGAATATCCTTTGGGTTCGTGTGAGCACACATTGCACAAAGGAATCGGTGGAGATCCTTGGATCGCTTCCATGGATCTGAGCGAGGGATGAATAAGGAGCGTTGCACAGGACAGGCGTCAGCTCTCAATTAACCGTGCCCTGCTCAGGCGTTGGCTCTTTGATGCGAGACTGAGCACACGCCAAGCCTGGAGCAGCGGGCAGCGAATTCCGACTTGTGCGAGGCTGCCGGGGCTCCCGGAGCCGGGGAGCTGGATGGACCTGGAGGGGCTGGATGGACCTGAGGGACTGGATGATGGAGCCTGGGGAACTGGACGGAGCCAAGGGGGCTGGAAAGCGCTGGCAGCTTGTCTGTGCCTCTACACACTGTGGTGCAAAAAGGGCATTTCAGGTACAGTGAGCTCATCTCTGTGCCCTCAAGCTCCACGCTCTTGGCATGCTCTCCCTTGGGTGCAAGGGGTGGAGTCACTGTCGGTAAATCCAGGCAGAAGCTGCTCACTGGGTGCTGCTTTGTGGTGGCCTGTTCTGGTTATGGCTTCAGTATCAGTTGGAGGGTGATGATGTCTCATTAATCCTTTGAAAAGGGAAGTGGGGACAGGGATGGGGATGAGTAACTCAGTGGCAGCTTGAGGAAGGGGCTGTGATGTGACAAATTACAAAGTCATGTTCAAGGAATGTGATGGCAGCCTTAGGCAGGTCCATGCTTCCACAGAAAGGGAGTGAGGCAAGGAGAAGAGGAGATCCATGGGAAGCAATTCTAGAATCCTAGAATTGTTTAGTTTGGAAAAGACCTTTAAGATCAAGTCCAACCATTAAACCAGCACTGCCACGTCCACCACTAAACCATACCCTGAATGCCACATCTCCATGGCTTTTATACACCTCCAGGGACAGAGACTCACCCACTTCCCTGGGCAGCCTGTTCCCTTTATTTATTTCTTGTTTGTTTTGTTGTTGTTTCAAGTCTTTCACTTCTCCTGCATCCCCTTCCATCTCACTTTCCCCTGTACCCAGCATTGTTACTCAGCGTTTTCCACTGGGGAAGTGGATGAGCCCAGCACAATTCCTGGTGTGTTTCAGTTCTCAGTGAGGTTGAGGATCACTGACCCTTGTCTTAGGGAAGAGCTTTGAGATCTGAGACCTCTCAAAAATTTGTCCAATTGCCGATAAAAATATTTCCGTGCATGTTACACAAGGGAGGCTCATGGAAAAACACTCGGAGAAAAGCCCCATCCAGATTCCAGTTGCTGCAGCCAGGCATGTAAATATTCGTGCCACTTGTGTTTGGAGGCTCCGGCTGAGTGTTCTCCCCGTGAAGCTGCAGCTTGTGGTCGAGCTGAAGCTCCCGGGGCCGGACTGCTTTAAGTAAGCCCAGAGGAGGCGTGTCGTAACCCGGGCGAAAACCAGGGTGTCCAGGGCTGCCTCCTGCCCCGCCCTTGTGTAACCCTGCGCTGGGATTGGGCGCGGGTACACACCGGGGGAGGTATAAAAAGAGTCGAAAAGTGCTCCTGGGGAGTGAGTATCTCTGCATTCTCCAGGCTGCTGCTGTCCCAGGCTCCGGCTGCAGAGGCACTGCAGGAGCTGCCTCCGGGAGGTTGGTGCAGGTTTGCCTGGGGATTCACAGCCCGGTGGGGATGGTTACAAAAACTCAACTGATAGGGTGTCAGCATTATGAAATACAAAACTTAAAACCTTGGATTTTCAGGTGTTAATAACTTTCTATATCTGAAAGATTTGAGGACTTCTCATTTTAAAATTGTAATCACTGTAAGGAGATATTTACTATTTCAAAAGTATTTGCTCTTTTCTGTTTATCTGTAAACTTTGCTTTCCTTGTAATTTTTAACATGGGAAAAATTTATATGATATTAATGTAGTAGAAAAGATTTTTAAGGAAGCTTGAGCACAAAGGTACAGCATCTTGGTTAGTTTCTGAAAGTTGATTAATTCCAAATCCTAGGTAGTTATTCTAAATGGAAGTGAAGTGTTTATTTCCAGGCAAGCCTGATAGATAACTCAGTGTAAAACTTTCAAAGTATGGGATCAGTTGCTAGGTTTGTATTGATTACTGGGCTCAAGCTGTTCCCTTTCCATAGTAGTCACAGGGATGCTTCAGCCTTTGGGAAAGAGCTTCACATCCAGAGCTGAAAAATTGGCACATTACCTCGATTTACTTAATAAATGGAATTTTTTCTAGATGAGTCTCTAACTTCACCTTTGTTTTAATGTGATTAAAGTCTTGGAAAGAAGGAAGCTTTCATCAAAGTGCCAAGTCCAAGTACAAAGCAGGCTGAGAAAGGACTCAGTGTGAGCTCAGGTTGCTTTGAGGGCCATGAAGGAGCTTAACGAGCTGTGTATTAATATCCATAATAACGGGGAGGTATCACAATGCCCAAATTATTAATTCTCCCCAGAGAGACTGTAAGGACTCCATAGCATTATAAATCAAATTACTGTGTGCCATAGACTGTGTGAGGTGTGCTGAGCTCCAAGGCAGACTGTGAAGGAACAGTGAGATAGGATTTAATTTTTATTTACCGTGAGTCTGGAGAGCTCTGCAAGTGTCAGTTCCCAGCAGTGTCTATGCTACTCAGCGTACAGATAACGAGCTGTAAATTGTCATCTCCCACCTTATGCTTGCACAGCCTTGGAATTTAATCTCACAGCTTCTCCCATGTCCTTTTTTTCATCCCTGACCGCTGCTGGGGTCTCCTGGGAGGGTGGCAAATGGACTGCACAGAATTTGGGCAAAACTGCTGCCTTTTGGAACAGGAAGATGGGAGTAATGGGGTGAAGGATGAGTAGTGGCCGGCAGTGTTTTGATCAAACACTCTTCAGGGTGACTGATGCTGGAAACACTCGGATTTCAGCTCTTCTAGTTTAGAATCACAGTCTAACTAAGCTCTCAGTTAATAACTTTACTAACCAAACTTGTCGTTTTTGAAAGCTGTGAGATCCTTTGTTAAACATCTCATTCAGCTGCATTTAAGTCCCCTTCTCAACGAGTTCATTCACATAGGAAGTTAATGAGGTTTAGCTAATGTGCTTTAAATACACAGAAGGTTTGAGCTCGGCATAAGGGCATAGCTTTCCTGCTTAGCTTTGTGTAGACTTGCCCTAATAACGTTGGTCAGTTACTAAAGCACCGTTCTGGATGGCAGTCAAAATACCAACTACTTAAAAATTCATTAGAGTCTCCAAAGAAAGAATATGTTTATGCTTTGAGAAGCTACTTTGAAGTGAAGAGAGAAGCTTCTTAAAGTGCCCATCAACTCTTTAAAACCTAAATTGAGTTTTTTAAAACTCAAATGTTAGGAAATTTGGGTATTTAGCAGCATTTTGTTTGTTTCTGCTGCAGGTAAAGATGAACTGTGTGGTGTTAGATTGAATTTGGAGTCTGCTTTTCCTTGGTTGTGGATGTGGTTCAGTGGAGGAGGGAAATCTCTGGAGCATTTAGGATGTGGTGGCATTTCAGTGCAGCTTCAGTTCATGGGAAGGAACTCGGGAGGCCCCTGCTAAAGACAAATCACGAGGTTCCTGGGACCAAAGAGGCTCCAAACAGCCCAAGAAAAAGCTTGCTCTGAGACCAAAGCAGGAGAATGTTTTTACAAGTAGCAAGAGAAAATGAAGTGTGGGTTCTGGGTACCTTCTTCACATCTGTCAGATGGTGAAAATGCCCTGGAAGGCAGCAAAAATGCCTTTTAGGCACTCCCTGCATATGTGGACAGTGGGTGGGACCTCACAGGTGCTGTATCTAGGCTCAGATCTGGGATGTAAAAGCATGAAGCAATTGGGACTTGTGGTTGTGGTTCTGCAGACCGGACTTTGATTGCATCCTTTAAGTACTTACTGGGCTTTTTAAACCTCAGTGATGAGATATTCGTGGAAATTTTGACTGGGGAGAATATTTTTCCTAGGAAAACATCCAGCACCCTTTGGACACCTCTGAGTAGCAAAGTTGGTGCTCTTTTGGTGGCTTGTAATTTGTTCCTTAATATTTGAAAACCCCTTGGTAACATGCTATTTAATTTCTAACAGGTTCTCAGAAACATGTAACTCTAATGTCTATTTATTTGAGCTGTGAAATAGGTGTGGACAGCTGTGCAGGCTGGAGAAGGAAAAGGGAAACCATGTTCTAAGGTTTTTCTGGGATTAAAAACAGCAGAAAAGTGAGAACATGGATAAATCCTGTGCCTGGAGCTGATGCACAGCAGACAAGATCTGGCTAATAACAAAAATAGGAGATTTGGGGTTTTAGTACCTTAATGGCACAAAATCAGTACAGAAGTTTTGTGAGGGCGTAGCTAGAGCCAGTGGCAATCTGGAGAAAGCTGCTAATACTTAGTTAACTGGGAATTGCCTTGCTTTTGTGTGGGATCATGTGTCTGGCCAGGCACAACTGTGCTCTGTAAGCAAACTTTGTCTAATTGGAGCCTCTACAACGTTCCTGTTCCTTAATTGTCTGCACGGCTGGAGCATGCCTGTGTCCCTGATCAGTTTGGTGAAGGCTTCTGGGCAAGGAATTCCTTTTACAGCTTTCCTGATCTCTTGGCATCCATCCTGTCCCTTGTCCAGCTCCCTGGGTACTCCGGTGCCTGTCCCTTCTCCGTGTCTGCCTGTCCCTTCTCTGGGTCTCCTCATTGGAATTCTGGCTGACCCATGGCGGCTCTGTCCCACGGGGGTGGTTTGGTTTCTCTGTGACTTGTCCTGCAGAGCAGGATCAGCTGCTTGGCCTAAACACACTTTTTTACCCCAAACCAAGTAAATCTGCTGGCTTCAGTTTTTCACAGCTGTGACACTGCAGGAACTGAAATTTTGCTTTAGCCTCAGTGACTGGTGTGTCCTTTCCACAGTGAGCTCCCCAGCCTTAAACAACAGCTAGTGAGGTTAAAACTGGTTTTGTCTTCTGCTCAGACTTGGAACATGTAACAAGAAAATAGCACACAGGGAGTCCAGGTCCCTTTCCATGTCTCTGCTGCATCTGTGCTGCCTAAAATACAATCTCAGACCTAGAGGATGCTGTGATGTGTGTCAAAACACATCACATGCCCAAGTTTCAGAGGTGCCAGACACTTGGAAGTGCCATGGGAGGTGGTGAAATTCCAGAGGCACCTCAAGTGGGACGACTTCTGGCTGAGCATCATCTCTGCTTGCAGGAGAAAGTTGGTCTGTTCACATGAGCCTGACAGCTAATTAAAATAATAAATTGATGATGGTAATTAAGCAGTGACCTTAATTTGATTCTAATCTCCTTAGTATGTGCAACAGCCAGAGTTTTTTTGGCTCTTCAGCCATCTGTGGCAGCCAGGAGTAGTGGCCGTGGCTGTGCCAGCTGGCTATTGCCACCACTCTTTCCTCAGGGAGCTGTAACGTGGGACAAACACGAGCGTGGGATGTTCCATCTCCAGCTGCTTTTATCACCACACTCATTGTGCTTCCTTTAGGAATATTTCCCTTCTGCAGCAGGGAAGGGCCACCAAATTCAGGCCAGTCCCTGATTTTCCACAGGGTGGGGAGGAGAGGCCCACAGGGACTGCCTGGGGACAAGGGCGGGGGTTGTGTGAAGGGCCAGGGAAAGTCTAAAGTACTTTGGTGGTGGGCTCAGCTCAGTTGGAATTCAACCTTCATGGTTTTGGGAGGTTTTTGGTTTGAGTTTAGCAAATGAGGGAATACACAGAGCTGCTGGAGATCCTTTCACTTTGGATAAACTGTAATTTTCAGGGCTGGAAGTCGTGGGGGAGCCTGAGCTTCTTCCAGAGGGTTAATCTCTAGGTCTGCTTATTGCAAATGAGCTTTACAGCATTGCCATGTCCTGAGCATGTCCTGCTGCCCAGTCCTGGTGCTGCCAGGCCAACAGCACCTGGCTAAGTGTTGACTCTTCTAAGAGAAGAATCCCCCCCAAAAAACCCAAATCAACCCAAACTAAGAGAAGAGCCCCAAGAACTTGTCAATTCCTCAGGAATGTCACACCCTGGAGGTCAGTTGGGTTTTGTGTTCCCCAGTCTTTGCTTTGCCAAGCTCTGGATTCAAATGTTAATGTTGAGGGCCCTTCCACTGAGCCTTCAGCACTGCAGGTAGGAATTGCCATCGAAGCAAATCTGATCTACAGAATATTTTTGGTGTGGTTCAGCCAAAAACTATATCCAGTGCTTTTAAAGCAAACAGTGCATGCAAGGGAGGTGTCTGTGTTCCATTGCCTGCTCCTTTGTGGGTTCATGGCCAGTTTTCCCTCCCATGGCAATAAGCTCTTTATGTCTATCTGCACCTTCTGTCCTGCCCAGGTTAACCCGTGGATGTACTGAAGAGATGAGCTTTGAAAGGATTTTTTACTGACTCACAGGCAGTTGGGTACCTTGTGAAGGGGAAGCTTTTTTTACAGCTTGTGGTGGCAAGATTTTCCTGTAGGAAAACCTTTGTGCTTCAGTGGATGCTTTTATTTGTGCTGGAGGTTCCAGAGCAGAGAATTGCAGGAAGAAAAAGAGCATTTAAACATAGTCTTGCACCATAGATCTCTGTATCTTCTGATGAGTTTTATCTTTTTTCCATGAACTTTGAAATGCATCCTAATTTGTTGAAATGAAATAGCAGCGACCTTGGCAAAGGGGAACGTGTGGTGGGTGGGTGGTCTTGGAAGTGTGAGGTGGTGATGTGTCAGACCAGACACTGCCACCTCTTTGTGTCTTCTCCTGATGGCTCCAAGGCTGGAGGAGCTTTTTGCTGGAGAAAAAATGTTGAAGGTGCAGAGTGGACTTTCCCTGGCTTTTCCTCTTGAACCTGCACCAGGCCTATCTCCTGCCCTTTGTCTAAATCCTAATCTTATCTCCAGCACTGTAAATCCCTGGCAGCTCTTGGCCTTCTGTGTTAAACACAGGTGTACACTGGAAGTAATTTAGTGTGGAAGGGTGAACTTTGTATCAGAGTCCTGATGGAAATTTCACTTCCAGACTTTCAATTTGATCCCAGCCTGCAGATGATGGGTTGTACTGGGTGTACCTGCCTGATGATGAATGACTTTTGTCTCTTTCTCCAGGAGTTTTCAGCTCCTGAGGAGCTGGATTTGCTCTGGAAGGCTGTAAAAACGCCTGAGTCGTGTGGTGGGACACTGGGGCTGATAAGGAATGATCTCTCCCAGGAAGCAGCAGAGTTTATCTGCTTCTCTTTGACACTCCTGATTGCAGAATCAAAGCATTCCAGAAATCTCTGATGATCATCTGTGCCATTAAATGCAATTTTAATTGCTGAGTAGTTCTGGTTTTTCTTGGACCAACCCCTCCTGACACAAACCCTCCCTCTCTTTAGGAAAAGCAGTAATGAGGGGATTTTTGACTGTGAACTGGGAGTTGCCGATTTGGGAATTGTTATTTTAGCTATAATGTGTCAGCTCTCAGCAAGGAGTTGATCCAAGGGAAACTTTGCTGCTGTCCTGCTGGAATTCCCAAGAGCAATTCCCAAGGAATGATCCAGGCCTGGAGAAGACAGCAGCAGCAGAGCAGGATTACAGATCTTGTTTTTTCTCTCTGGAAATGCTGGTTAATGCCAGCTAAGCAGCTTAGGGTGCCAGAGCACCTTAGAGCAGATCCTGTGACTGGCAGCTTCCCTGGCTCCAGATTTATTGGCCCGGCTGTGAGAGGTGTTCTGCTGCCCTTTCCCTTCCCAATCCCAGAGGATAAAGCTGCCAGACTAAACTTTGCCTGTCTCCATCTCTGATTTTCTTGGAGAATAAAATACGTCTGCAATGACAGAAAAAGGCAGATTCTTTTCTCTTTGTTCTTGTGTGCTAGGAAAAAAAAAAAAATCAAACCAAAAAAACAAACTCTCACTGCTCTACAGTGAAAGCAAACAAAAAACCCCTCCAAAAATCCCAGCCCAGACCCACCAGTGCCCCCAAATCTTTGCTTTTTAACCAGTACCTGTCTCTTCTCTGCCCTGAACTGCACTTGGAAGAGGAGCTCTTCAAAGTGGTTATTTGTGAAAATGGGAATGACAGTTTTTTTCCAGAGCAAGACAGTGAGTAATCAAACCAATCTTCTTCTTCAGTCTTCAAGTTAGAAATAATTAATCATGCTACTTTAATATTTACTCTCATAAACCTTAACCCTGATTTTCAGGCACTGCCTTCCATTCCATCTTGATTTAATTAATGCTTCAAGAAATCTCACTGCCCAAATCATTTTTTAATGTAACTTTTCAAGAGATACCTACATCACTTTGAAAGATTTAATATTTCTTTCACCCCAAGGAACCAGAATTTTCCAGGAGATGGGCACTTAACAGCTATTAAGAGGTTCTAAAATATTAGTATTCAAATATTAGTACAGTCCTGAATTGCCCTCAGCAGAAGAGTCTTTCTCAAGTTCAGTTATTATTGCAATTACAGTAGACAGGAGCTGCTGGCATTTCCTGTGCAGCATCTGGAAGGGAGACTTCAGGAAAAACCCAAATTCTGCTGCTTTTTTTTTCCCAATCCAGACCTGTGTTTGTGAGTGTCCATGAGCTGTGTTTCCACCTTAGGGTTCAGCTGAACCCATCATTAACTTGCTTTTGAAGTAACGTCAGCGTGAGGGGTTCTGCTGCTTGGAGGGATGCAGAAAATTCCACTTTCTGTGGCTTTCAAGAGACCATTTTTCCGGTTCTGTCCTGTACTTTCACCTGTACCTGACCCGGTTTCACCTGCAGGTGTTGGCAGCTGCGTTCTCTGTTTAAAGCTCAGTAACCACAGGTTGCAAAACTTGGTTTGCTGCAGGATTTTCTGTGCTGTCCTGTGGAGAGTTCAGGTTCAAAAATGTTCATTTCTGTTCTTTTGTCTTGGAAATGGAAAATATGGGATGACAGTGGACTGGCTGGTCTGATTTAAGGAGCAAATGTGGGGAAACTGTATTGTAGTGACCCATCTGGGAAAAGAAAAAGAGCCCCACTAAGGTCTCTGATCTTTCCTGTTCCTGTGCCAAAAGAGAAGTGAAACTCATTAAAATACAGAGTTTATCCTCAAACAGTTCCTTCAGCATCATTGGGCAGGTTACTTGGAAAGTTCTTCATACAACTGAGAATTTGGGGATGATTTTGGGTTAGGATGTTCAGCAGAAAGGGCTGTTTCTGTCTGAAACAGTCTCATTGAAAGGCAGGTGTGCCTCACTGTCCATCCAGTCTGAGCTTCCCAGATGCTTTTTATGTCAAAGTAAGTGTATTTCAAAGAAAGGATTTGGCAATACAGAGGTAACCCTGGAGCAGCTCTGCAAATTTACCCTCTTTGGAGAAGCCCAAGTCTCATTTGTGGTGGATGTTCAGCTGTTCTACACTGCTCTCTGCCTGGAGTTTGTTCCCAAAAAGTTCTGTGGAGATGGCTGTGAGATTGGAAAAAACCTACGGTTTCAGTGTGCTGCTAATGATTGAAAAACACAGGAGAAGAATGAGAGAATAATCAGACTATTCCCAGTATGAAACAATTTCAAATACCTTGACTGATAATTATCAGGGAGGAATGATGAGAGTTGGTGAGTCACAGGCATGAAAGGGAGCCCAGGCTGTGGGGCTTGTGCTTTTGCACATCTATTTTAGGGAATAAAAAAGACCAATTTCTCCCTTCACTCCTAGGAGCCGTTGATGCATACAACACCCTGATGTCCCAGCTGGATTACTGAGCTCCTGTGTGATTCCTGGAGCTGCTGCTGCTGCTGTTGGAATAAGGAGCTGTCCTTAGTTCTTGGCCTGTCCCAGAAGCACCTGCTGGGTGCTGCATGCAAGTCCTGGACGGGCTGGAAACGATGGGGATTGGCAAGAACACCACTTCCAAATCAGTGGAGGCAGGAGGCTCCACAGAGAGCAAATACGAGGATGAGTCCAAACACCCCACGTTCTTCACCCTGCCTGTGAGTAATTCCCAGGTCTGCAGTCAGGCTCAGGGTGAATCAGGGAATAATGTTCCAGTTGTGTTGTACAAACCCTTCATTTCCACCAGCAGTCAGTGACAAACCTGTGCTCCCCTGAATGTTTGTGTATAAACAGGGCCAGTCCTTCTGTGTGTGGTTATTCCGTGTTCCCAGGATGTGCAGCACTGCCCGGTCAGAGCACTGAGCTGTCCTCCTGCAGCAGGCACCACCCCTGGGGTGGAATCAGGGAATCACTGAAGTTGGAAAAGACCTCCAGGATCTACCTCCAGGTCCAATCTGTGACCGATCCCCACCACGTCCACTGAATCATGAAGTGCCACATCTGCTCTGGTGCTGAACAGCTCTGGGCATGAGGACACCATCACAGCCCTGGGCAGCAATCCCAGTGCTTAACAACCCTTTCAGTGAAGAAATATTCCCAATATCCAACCTGTCCCTCCCCTGGCACAGCCTGAGGCTGTTCCCTCTCCTCCTGTCCTTGTTCCCTGGGATAAGATCCCAAATCCTGCCTGGTTGTCTCCTCCTGTCAGGGAGTTGTGCAGAGCCACAAGGTCCCCCCTGAGCCTCCATTTGTCCCTCTGAGCCCCTTTCCCAGCTCCCTCAGCTGATCCTGGGGCTCCAGCCTCTTTCCAGCTCCATTCCCTTCCCTAGACATGCACCCACAGCCCCTCAGTGTCTCTCTTGTGAGGGGCCAGATCTGAACACAGCCCGTGAGGGGCCTCAGCAGAGCCTTGTTGCCCACCTGTGCTCGTGTCCAGCCTGTTTTGACCACCTGAACTGCTCAACTGAGAGTAAGAGGCAGCGACAGGGAGACATTTGCTTGCCTTCTGCTTACTCCCATTTTCAGTTGAATCATTCTGTTGTACACATTGCCTCTTGAGAACTCTTCCAGTCAGTCTGCTGCTGGTTCCCTCTGCCCCAAGCTGACACTGCCCAGGTTTTCAGGAGCTCCCTGTGATGTTTTTAAGGAGCTCTCTGATGCCTGTCAAGTCTCTCTCTGTCCCTAGCCCATTACAGAAATGATGACTTGCCATGTTCCTCATGTTTTCTGACAGAACGTCAGAGGCAGATGTCAAGTACCAGGGGAGAAAACTAAATGACACATGAGGTGTGATTGCAGAGGAAATGTTTGTTTTAAAAGACCTCATGTTTCTCTTTTTGTTATGTTTTTAAGGTTGTGATAAATGGTGGAGCCACATCCAGCGGTGACCAGGACACAGAGGACACAGAGCTGATGGCGATCTACACTACAGAAAATGGCATAGCAGAGAAGGTACGTGAGGCTTCCCTGCTAGGTGAGAACTCAGTCTTGCTCTCCCAGCTTGTGATTTGCCTACAGCAGCTTCCCCTCACTGTGAGGTTTCCTGTCTCAGAGCTGCTGATTTGCAGATTCCCATCACCCCAGAGAGTTCTGCCCTCATGACTCCTGGTCACACACTTCGGTTGCAGCATTTGGGGCATGACTCAGGAAATGGTACGAGCAGTTCTTGCCCTTGGTTGTGATTTTTCCAGCTTTTTTTCTCCATTCCTTCATTCCCTAGGCCTGTTCAGTAATAACCCTGCAAGCTGAGATGATGTCAATCTGAGCTTTTGTTTAAAGTAAGGATGAGGATTATGGTAAATCTGAATTTCTGAAATGTTCAGTCAAACTGGTTTTGTAGTAAGGCCTTGTCTCTGAAAAGCCTCAACCTGACTCAAGTTTTTCAATGTCCTGATTGAAACAAGAACAAAACTCCTGGTTCCAAGCAGGGGCATCATGGTGCTCCTTCCTTCGAGGCCATAGTTTCTGTTGGGGCAAGGATGACACCAAGGGATGCAAGTAATGTTTTCCCACTCAGACACCAAAATTCACTCCTGAATTTCAGCTTTCAAACATCCCCCGAGCAGCCAGAGGTCTGTCAGTGCTGGGTTTCAGAGGAGGCTGGACATGCTGCACTCCCAGCTCAGTCTGCCCGGATGTCTCGCTCACATCCCCACAGCCATCATCATCACGCTCATATTTAGTGGACAGGTTTTTGTTGACCTGCGTAAGTCTTTGATGGCTGATTTTTGGAGCATGCTGGGGCTGGAGTGGAGAGGCACAATCTGATAAAAGCCTTGAGCAAAAGGTGTTTGGGTGGAATTTTGCAGTGAGATAAGCAATCTCTAGACATGAAAGTGTTCCTGGTTTTACCAAACGTGTGCTTTCTCCCTCCCACTTGATCCAGTGATCACAACTGTGGATGATGGAGAATAATTCACCTAAAAGAGACCATGAACTTTTGAGTAACCAGATCTCCCTGAGTTAAAGTTTTGCTGTGGCTCACAGTGAATGAACAGGCTGGGGAGGCCCTGGCACAGGGTGCCCAGAGCAGCTGTGGCTGCCCCTGGATCCCTGGCAGTCCCCAAGGCCAGGCTGGACAGGGCTTGGAGCACCTGGGACAGTGGTAGGTGTCCCTGCCATGGCAGGGGTGGCCCTGGGCCTTAAAGGTCTTTGCAACCCAGCCAGAGGAGGGTTGGGTTGGACATCAGGAGGAATTTTTCTATGGAAAAGGTGGTCAGGGATTGGAAGGGGCATCTCAGGGCAGTGATGGAGCCCCCATCCCCAGAGGTGTTCAGAAGGTATGTGGATGTGGCACTTGGAGATGTGGTTTGGTGATGACCATGGTGGTGCTGCTGTGTTGATGGTCAGACCTGATGATCTGAAAGGGCTTTTCCAACCCTAATAATTCCATGATTAAAATTCCTGATTTTTTTTCCATGTGGTGTTTTTTGTTTTGTGGGTGGTTTTTGTTTGTTTGTTGTGGGGTTTTTTGTTTGTTTCTGTTTTATTTTTTCTTTGTTTGGGTTTTTGTTTGTGTTTGGTTTGGTTTTTTTAGAGAATTGGATCAGGAGAGAATTTGTTCCTTTTTCAGTCTGTGAAAAGCTGTCACTGGTGCTGCAGGAGGGCTTGGGCAGGCACAGTTCCCCTCCTGGCTCTGGGCAGGCCCTGGGAGAGGATTGCTTAGTGCTTTAAAGTGTTAAAAGTGCTTTAAAGAATTCTCTGAAATGAGTTTCTACATTTTGCTTTTCTGCTGCAACACCCTCAACCTCCCCACAGCGCTGTGTTCACTTGCACTCACTGAGTATGGATTAT
Source organism: Rhadina sibilatrix (assembly GCA_013400275.1). NCBI lineage: Eukaryota > Metazoa > Chordata > Aves > Passeriformes > Phylloscopidae > Rhadina > Rhadina sibilatrix. The sequence goes on along the minus strand of VWYO01017901.1, from coordinate 44,996 downwards.
CCCAGTGGATTTGTTTTCCCAACAGAAGGGTGGGGTGAGAGGGCAGTGCCAGCAGTCAGGTTGGCTCGCTGACCTTGCAGGTGACACCAAATGGGGATTACCTCAGCATAATCCTTGCCTATGTTGGGATTTTTGGAGAGAGGTAGAGACCATCTGAGGCAGTCACGAGTCTGGCGGAGTTCCCAGGCTCTGTGTGAGGCAGTTTCACGTGGGCTTGCTGTGTGTTGGGCTGGCTTAGGGCAGAGCAGTCATTGTGTAAGGTGATTTTTTTAGTTACTTGATCTGAAATTACAAAATCCGATACTTCCTTCTGCTTTTATTGTTGTGCTGGGGCTTTGGAGCATTGTGGGTTTGTTCTCAGGAATTTCCAAACCAGAGGGTTGGAGGAAAAGGATTCCACTTATTTGTGACAGAGAAATGACAGAGCTGGCCCTTGTTTTCATGGAAAATCTGCAGGGATGTTGATGTAGGAATGTCAGTTGTGGTCAGTTGTGCATTGGCTCTCTGGGCATGTGGTGGGGCACAGCGTGGCCTTGCTTAAATTCCTGGGGGAATTTAAATTGCTGGAGGAATTCTACTTGACTGATGGAAATTGGTTGGGGATTAATTTGGGTATAATAATCAGCATAAAGGAGGAGCAGAAGGAAAATTATAAATTCTTTGGGTAAAAGTGGTTAACCAAGATGAATTTGGGTAAAGGCAAAGCAGGGAAGCAATTATCATAATGAGGATTTATTTTTGCCAGTGATTTTGGTCTCTAATGCAAGGACAGAGCTCTTCTGCTTTGGAAACAGCCAGGATTGGGTCTTCTTCTTAGTTCTAATTCTTCCTTATTTCCTTTCTTTGTTTGTTTTTGTGGTTTTGGGATTTAATGGTGTTTTTTAACAGTTTTGTCATGATTAATCCATTTTTGGACACCTTTTGGCTGCCAGATCAGTTCTGTCATAAATCAGCAATTATAAATAAATAAGCAGGGAATGGCTGTCAGAAGGGAATGTGTTGGGTACAAATTCAGGAGGTGGATGTGAAAGGCTTTGAAATTGTCACAAATCAGTGTTGCTTGGGAGTGCTGAACAAGCCTTGGAGTGTCTGGGACTGTAAATTCACTTTATTGTGTGCAGCAATAACCTGCTGGTGTCCCTTGTTCCTCCAGAGCTCCCTGGCAGAGACGCTGGACAGCAGTGGCAGTTTGGATGCCCAGAGGACTGACATGATTTACACCATTGAAGATGTTCCTCCTTGGTACCTCTGCATATTTCTGGGCTTGCAGGTACATCCCAAAACAGAGAGAGTTTCTTCTTCTGTAACTTCCAAAGCTTGTTGAGCATTTTGTGTCCAGTTTATTGTGTTTGTGTGTGTGTGTGTTTTATCCTTCTCCACTCTCACATGTTTGAGGAGGGTGTTAAGAGCTTTCTCCTGGAGCTGATCACACTCAGATCATTGTTCTGAGAATGATTTGAATTTTCAGCTCGTGCATTTGTGCGATTCACTTTAAATATTTAGAATTATAAGCTACTGTTAGTAAATGAGTGAGCAAAGGCTAAGTGGTGGCCTTCACAAGGGGCATTGGGCACCTCCACCTCTGGGAGTTAAAGATAGAGAGAGAGAGAGATTTAGACCTGAAATATTGAGTATTAACGCTGCTACTAACCCTAACTGCTACTGCAGTTATTTCAGTTCTAAGAGCATCACCCTGGACCTGGCTTGCCAGGGAGGCCTCTTGGAGCACGAGCAGGTGCTTCCTGCAGGGAGAGGGCAGCAGGACCCTCCTCCAGCTCAGGCACTGCTTGTGGGCAGCAGAGCAGCTCCAGTTCCATCTCCTTCCCTTCTCCAGTAGTAATAACATCTGTCCCACAAGAAAGCAGAGAATTTGGTAATCTCTGTAAGGGACATTGAGATCTCCAAGCAGATACATTCCAAAGCATCCCTTTTATTTCTGCCTTCTCCTCAAGGACAGGCAGTTCTGTAGGAATTCTGTTTTCACTTGTGTGTGGAATATGGTGAAAATTTGTTTGTTTTGCTTTTGGTGTGCTTGGGTTGAGGAAGAGCTAAGGAGTGTCCAGCTGCTGGTCCTTGGGGGGCATCTTTGTGCGTGGTCCAGCTTCATTTGTGAGGCAGGGGATGTGAGCCAGTGTGAATGGAGTTATTTCTGGCTTGGAGGCTGTTCTCAGCACTGTTCCCTGGATGCCTCCTAAGGAGAGCAGCTGTGGAAATGTTTCAGTTCCCAGTGGATCCCACAGAAATCACAGGAATCAGAAATCCCCCATGTGGGGATCACAAGGGAAGCTCAAGGGAAATCCTGAAAGGAAAGCTCAGGGTAGCGGTGGCTTTGCTGGGGAGTCAGAAGCAGAAAGAAAAGCTGCTGATACCTGTCTTGGTTTTGAAAGACAGGTATCTGCCAGGGAAAGCTGGAGTTTCCCTTGGAATGGAGAATGTAAACCCCTCACCCCCTCCAAATTACAGTTTTGCAATTAAGGGCTCTCAGGCAAAGATTTGGGAATAGGAATAACAGTTCTTTACTAGGAATATTAACAATACAAATGTAGTAGTACAAAATAAACCCCAAACAACAGTCCTAGAAACCCTGACAGAGTCAGAGCTACAACCTGACACCCTGTTGGTCAGGCTGTTGGGAGCAGCCCACAGTGAGTCCTCCTGGAGTGGCAGATGTGGTTCTGTTGGGGCAGAGATGATCCTGAGAGAAAAGGGTCCTGGGATGGTGAGAAGGGTCCAGGGATGGTGAGAAGGGTCCGCTCTTCCTCCGGGAATCCCGTAGAAAACAGGATCCCTGGTGTTCCTGTGTCTCAGTTCTTATCCNTGAATGAATGAATGAATGAATGAATGAATGAATGAATGAATGAATGAGTGAATTTACTGCTGAGTGCTGGCTGCAGCACTAACCCCCCCTGTGCCCCCAGCACTACCTGACGTGTTTCAGCGGGACCATCGCTGTGCCCTTCCTGCTGGCTGATGCCATGTGCGTGGGCTTTGACCAGTGGGCCACCAGCCAGCTCATCGGGACCATCTTCTTCTGCGTGGGCATCACCACCCTGCTGCAGACCACATTTGGCTGCAGGTGAGACCTGGGGGCTTGGGGCTGGCTGTTGGCACCTTTGGGATTTGCCAGGATCCAGGAGTGTGGGGATGTTTCCAGAGGGTTAGGGAAGGCTTTTGGAAAGTTGCTCCCAACAAAAGGTGGATCTGAAATAACACAAATACAGCAAGGACAGGGGAGGAGGAGGAGGGAAACCTAGCAGAACAGAGAACGCAGGAGTGTTCCTGGAAGATGAAAAATTCATACACCTCGGTAAAGAGGAGCTAACTGTGGTATTTTTGTTCATTTCTTGAATGAAATTCTTGGCAATATTGAAGTGATTGTGATCAGTCCTACAGCAGATTTTGTTCTTGTTCCCTGAAGGGCATGGTGAGTTAAAAAGGCAGGGGAAGGTGATGAGGGAAACTTGTCACTCTCTAAACTGAGTCTCTTTTACCTCCCAGTCCATGAAATAATTTGGGTTTATTTCTTAGCTGCTCAGAGTTGTGGGTAATGATCATTCCTGGAGTTGGGAACACACACAAAGATAAAGCCTTGTGTAAATCTGGTGTTGGCAAGAGCAGGATGTTGTTTAATTAAGATAAATCTTCAAAAACCTGTTTTCCACAGTGACCACTGCACAGATGTTTAACATGCTGACCTAAACTTCAGGAATAACTAAAACCTTCAGGGTTATTTCTGCATCTTGAATAAACCCAAACCAGAAGAAAAGTGCATGTTTAACCCTCAGGTAGTCAGAGGTGATTCTTGAGTCACTCAGTTCAGTTTCAGAACAATATGAGCTGAAATCTTGCCTTCCACTAGAAAATTCTGAACACCCTCCACATTTTTAAAGATTTAGTTCAGAACCAGAATCTTCAGGTGGCAAAGGTCTCTCAGTAGGGTACAGAAGGCAAAGCTGTTGTGGATCAGCTTTTCGTCTAAAACATTTCCAGATATTCCAGATTTTTCAGTGTACTCTTTGGTTGCTATCTGAATTAGCTTTGGTTCACTCGCTGGTCTTTCTCCTTTGGAAAAAGAAAATCCTTCCCTGTATTTTTTTGTCTTACTGGACTTGGGAGCTTACTCTTCTGTCTTGTATGAAAAGTTCACTCTGATGACAAAACAACAGAGTGAAAACTGTTGAAAAAGCAAACTTTCTTTCCCCGATGTATTTTCTTTTAGTAAAGACTCCCTAGAGTTAGTTAATAATCTTATTTCCAGCCTGATTAGCTCTTCGTGCTGCAACCATAAATCCTCATGTACCTTGTCTGGAAGTTTGTTATATTTATTTGGGGTTTTTTTTTCCCCTAATTAAGCCTGGCTTTTTATCACTTCCAAGAGAGGGATTTGGGGCTCATTCAGAGAGGAGGGGCCCAAAATTATGATGCCTTCATTTTTAAATTCTCTCTTCTTTCTGTGTAATCCCACCCCTGCCCTCCACCCAGCTGGGATTTTTGCCTTTACAGTGGCTTCCACTTCCACTGTGCTTACATTTTTATATCCCTGAAGGCCAAATTGTGTTTGGGTCTTAAAATAACTTGTATTTAAGGAGGAAATTTCCACGCTTGGATGTTTTATAACTATTCCCCATGTGATGGAAGGTTTATGTAAGGCTGGGAATGGGATACAGCAGCACAGGCCTCTCAATGAGATTTGCAAGTATTCATTGGCAAGTCTGTCAACTGCCAAGTATTTCAGCAAATAAAGGTTTCAAAAGGTCAAATTCCATGGTTTAAGGGTCCTTAAAGATGGATTTAGCTCGATTATGAGGTGGAGTTGTGGTCATTTTGGTACCCAGACCAATTCTAGGAATTCCAGCTATTCATTGGGTTATGTAGTGAGCCCCAGGTCTGGCAGGGGTTCCTTAGTGGGTAATTAGTGGCACTGATTCAAATTCAGCTGTAATCCACACCGGGGTGGCAGCATCACTGCACTGGCTCAGCTTTCTCACATCTGTGAGACATGTGAACGTAATGAGACATTTCCAGATGCCTTTGACTGCAGAAAAACTCTTGTCTTCACAAGGGCTGGTGCCGAAATGGATCAACTTGATGATTTAGACATGAAATTTAAATGCTATCCCACTTGTGAGCTTTGGTACTTCAAGCTTTTGGTGCTTTAGCTGGCTAGCAATGAGTGGCTGCCTTAAAATCCCCAAGTCACGTTCCAGACTGCAGCTGTCACTTGAGAAAGAGAGATCTTGGTTGACTGATTTTGAACAATTTGTTAAAGAATTTTAAGAGATTAAATTACTTTTTTTTTTTTTTTTTTTTTTTCTGTGTTTGGGGAGAAAAAA
>VWYO01017901.1:23811-39656 GCA_013400275.1 Rhadina sibilatrix | reverse complement strand
TTTTTGCCTGGCTTAGGGAAGAAAAAAAAAAGCATTATTTTGAGCCTTTTGGGAGCTCCCTCAGTTACCTCTGTCACCTAAAAATTGAGCAGGACGTGCTGAGATGTGTTTTTTCCATCCATGTGCTGGTGTTTAACGGGATGCAGAACAGCCCAAGCTGGCAGCAGTGACCTCAGCACTGGAGAATGTGTTTGCAGTGTGTTTACCAAACCTCTGAGGGGGCTGTGGGGCTGTGTAGGTGGGATGGAGCAGTAGCAGCTTGTTCCAGGTATTGCAGTCCTGCCATGGGCACCAACTTTGATTAATGAACCTGGGGTGAATCATTCCCTGAGCCACCAGCCCCAGCTTCCCAGAGATAAAGCTGGAATTTGTGCTTGAAGGAGCTCCCAGTGGGAGTTACATCCAGCCAGCCATGCTTGGATGGCTACTGGAGTTCATGAAGTTTGAGTTTCTAATAGAGTTTTCAACATCTGGTGGGTTTGAAATTGCCCACAGCCCGAACTACTCCAGCTTCTGCCTGTGAACTTCACAACTATCATTAATAACATGCCTCTGGTTTGTTCTTTTCTGTGCTCAGTGTATACCATTTCCCCCCAACACTTCTCCTCCTTGGAGCATTTTCTGATCTTTACCTGCCCTAGTGTTTGCCCTCCCTCGAGGTGCTATGAAACAGCCCCATAGCAATTCCCAGTGTCACACCTTGGGATCTCCTGTTAAAGGGAATCTCATGGCAGTGCATTAATGTCAATATTTGTAGAACAGTTCAAAGTACATCTGTTAAGTAACATTGGGATGTTCGTTACACACGGTACAGTGAGTTCAGTAAATTCATAGTTGGTGCAGGTAGATCCTCTTCAGGTCTTTAAATCTTTTGGGAAGTGTAAACATCAATGCTAAGAATGTAATCTTGAAATTCCTGTAGTGTTTGTATTTATTGGTGGCAACCACTTGGAACATCTAATCTGCTCCCATCAACCCAGCAGTTATTGACACATGCACTTAAAAATGAGTCTGCTCGGAGTCATGGAGAGGGAAGGGATGGAGCCTGCAGGCTGCACCTTCAGAGAGCTCTTCCCTGTGCTGGGATGGTAAAAGCAGCACGTTCAGCACTCTGTTCCCCCACCTCAGTGTCCATCTGTATTCCTGTGCTGCAGAGTCACAGCCTGCCATCAGTTCTTGGCCCCTGGAGTTACTTGGCTGATAACTTCAGGCAGGCAATGTCGGCTCTTTGGCATGTGAAGTCTTTGTATTTCTCTGACTGGGGTTTTTTTTTGGTGAGAAATCCTCCTATTTTCCAGTCTTATAACTCAGTAAAGGGTGGTTTGAATGCCGACCCACAATGTAGTGATCCCATGCAATGTCACCATCTCTCCTCTCCCTTTCCACCAGGTTGCCCCTGTTCCAAGCCAGTGCTTTTGCTTTCTTAGCACCTGCCAGAGCAATTCTCTCTCTGGAGAAGTGGAAGTGCAATAACACAGGTAATTGTTGTTTATCCTTGTTCAGGTTTATGTGACAAATGGCCCGGGTCATGTGGAGTGCAGCTGCCAGAGCTTCTGATATAAAAGCTGGGAGTTAATGAGCAGGGAATATGGAAAGACTCTCTTTTTACAGTGTTCAAGTACTGTGCCACAGAAGAAGATTCCTAAAAACATCCTTGTGGAGTTCTGTTTCTGGGATTTTTTTTTAATATATATATAAAAACATTGACAAAAGAAATGTAAATGTGGCATAAAGTAATTCTTCTACCCATTTACATTCCGTTAATGTTCCTTCCCATATTGCTCCAAATATTTGGAAATAGCAAGTCCAACTGAATCCTTTGAAGTTGTGAGTAGGAGGGAGTTTGAGCAATGTACAGCATCACCTCCAGACCAGGGTTTTCCCCTGTTTCATACCTGGCAGGTTTTGACAAGATGTGGATGTTCTTTTTCACTCTTTCTGTGCTGATTATCCTGGAAGGTTTGAACTTCAGAGGGAAAAGGTTCTGGTTTGGACTGGATTGGAAGGTGGAAATGACTCTGGCAGTTTTCTGTTCTGTGGGGAGTGGTTGTTCAGTACCAAGGCTGTGGACAGTGGGAAGCAGCAGCACAGGGACTCAGGCTGCTCACTCCTGACTGGAGCTCTTCCCAGGCCTCCTTTGGACTCTCTAATAATGGAATTTCTCATATTTGTGTGTTTATACATCTGTTAACTCATGTTCAAAATGTGATTAATACCCAGCTTGTTGAAAGAAACTGTATGATGACCCTGGGTGGCAAAGCAATTTGCCCCACAACTCCAGATTTTCAGAAAGAGCTTTGCTGCATCTTCCTCCTGAACCCTTTCACCTTCCAAAGCTGCCAGCTGGGGCTGTCCCCACGGGTCAGCTCACTTTGTGAGGGACCTCAGTTGGGGAACAGCAAGCACTGGAGTTTGTGATTCCTGGGGTGCAGCTGAGTAATTCTCCACTGGAGTGGGGAGAGAATTCCTGACTGACCTTTCTGTCTGGAAGTCAGGGCGTTTGCTCACTTTGGAGCAGAGGGTCAAGTGAGGGGATGGCTCCTGGGATGGGTGAGCCTGGTGTCACTTCATTTGTAGCAGACCTTGCTCTCTGTGTGAATCGGGGCTCATTGGTCAGACACAGCCTGAGGAGGGGTTTGTTTGGTGTGGAATGGAGGCAGAGTGGCTGGGGAATAAATCTCTGTGTTTTTTCTCCCTTCTGCAAGATGTAACAGTTACAAATGGAACAGCAGAGCTGCTGCACACGGAGCACATCTGGTACCCCCGGATACGAGAGGTAATGTGAGAGTTGCCTTTAGCTGTCACTCTCTCCAGTTCCAGTTAAGTTTCTCACTTAATCATCTGTGTGTTCTTGTCTTTAAGTTGGTGATTTCTTGTTTCACTGCAATCTCCATTTGAATATATCCCTTTACTCATTTCATGGAAGTTTTCATCTTTTCCACCTATTCATTGCTGGACAGCAAATACCAGGAGTTAGTTACCACATTCCAAAAGATATGCAGTGAAATGCTCAAGTGAGATGAAAACTCTTCTTGTAACTTTGATTTGTGCTCACTGGCAGCAGTTAAGCTGCTGCCAGGCCTCTTGTCTGCTGTCCCTGTGCAATGGGGCTGGCCCCTGGAAGGTGAATCCAGTTAGGAAATCTGGTTTGTTCCCAAGTGTCTTTAAGTTGTAGACTCTTTGATAAGAGGTCGATTCTCCCAAGAGACTTGTGAGATACCTGGAACAACTCCTTCACTCACAGCACTGCATTGTGAAGTCTTGGTGCCCAGCAGGGCAGGCTGAGGGCTGTGCCATGCCAGAGTGGCAGGTAGAGTAGTCCAAATGGAGGCGTGTGTCATGGAATTGATCTCCCATCCCGTTGCTTTGGGCTGCCAACTTTTTCTTAATTAAAAACAACCCCTCTCTCTTCCCCATGTTCAAACCATAGCTACATCCTGCCAAGAGCCCTGCAGCCAAGAGGGCTGACAGTCTCCTGAGACCACAACGCTGCTCTAATCCAGCTTCTAAGGAGCACTTGTGACCAATGCAGCACACACTCTGCCCCTAGGAGCTAGGAGCATCACCTCGTGGCGCACCAACCCTTGCCGTTCGATCTGAGAGCTTAAAGGTTAGCCTGGACCCCAGGTCTCCTGTCTGACAGTGTGATGTGCTTTCCACACAGCTTCCAGACTGGCCCACTGGTCTGTTGTGTAATAGTTTTGTGGAGAAAACCATAAGTGTTATGCTTAAAGCAAATAAGTCACTTAATCATAATGAGCTGTTTTATGACAAAAAAAAAAAAAAAAAATAAAATTGCTGAGTTCTTCTGTGTCACGGAATTCTTTTAACTGCAGTTTGTAATCCAGAGCAGAAAAACAAATTGGCTTTGCCTGTCAGATGGGACTGAGCTGCCTCTCTGCCCTGTTGTGTGTTCAGATCCAAGGTGCCATCATCATGTCCTCGCTGATCGAGGTGGTGATCGGGCTGCTGGGGCTGCCCGGGGCTCTGCTGCGCTACATTGGCCCCCTGACCATCACCCCCACCGTGGCCCTCATCGGCCTCTCGGGCTTCCAGGCTGCTGGGGAGCGAGCTGGCAAGCACTGGGGCATCGCTATGCTGTGAGTACCCCTGGGATCCTGCTGGGGAGGCAGAGCTGAGGGTGCTGGGGAAAAGCTGGAGGCAGCTCAGCCGCCTCGGTGCTGCCAACGTGGAGAAACAGCCTGGGCAGGAATGTGGACGAGTCTGGATAAGATCAGCTGTGCAAATGTGGGAATAAGGACAGTAGCAGCTCAGGGAAATTGCCCGAAAAAAGTTTTTTCCCTGGGAAGAAATCCTTTCCTGGGAGGGTGGGGAGACTGCAGAGCAGCTGTGGCTGCCCCTGGATCCCTGGAAGTGCACAAGGCCAGGTTGGACAGGGCTTGGAGCAGCCTGGGACAGTGAAGATGTCCCTGCCCATGACTCCTCGGTGGAGCTGGATGGGCTTTAAGGTTCTTTCCAATGCAAACCATTCCATGATAATGTGAGCTTGAGGAGAGAGGAAAGGACAGTGACCAAAACAGAGGTGTGGAGAGCAGAATTTTGTAAAGCAGGAATTGATCTGGGAGCCACTGGCTGGGTGGAGTTCAGTGCTGTAGAAAAGGTGGTTTAACAGAACACCAGAGATGAAATACAGTGAACAGTTTGTATTTCTGGGCTGGCATTCCCTGTTTCCTCTCCTGCAGCAGCAGGTAAATTCCACTGGTGGTGCTGGTCCCTCTGCCCTTGGTACTGCTTTGCTTATCTGTGCCCCAGAGAAATTCAGTTATCTGATGACAGAGGGCACAAGTATTGCCATGAACACCATCAGTGGCTGATCCATGAGCAGAGAGATTCCTTTTGAGGGGAAAAAAAGACTTTCAGAGGGAATTTCAGGGCCTGGGATGTGTGCCATCAGCTGTAGGGACCAGGGAAATGAAAAAATGAAAAGGAATAAGTGAGGGAAATGAGACGAAGAGAAGATAAAGGCTCCCTGTGTGGGTAAGCAGCCAAATAAGGCTGGAAAGCCCATTTTAGGGGCTGAAGTAGTTGCTGTGTTCCATGTGCAGCACCCGACTGTGGTAGCTCTGGGAGCAGGAGGAATGCCTTGATGAGATCAGATTGTGATCTCACTAATCTGTTTGCACAGTGCTTTGAACATGTAAAGTATTCTGTAAGTGCAGCTTATGATTAAAAGGGCTCTTTAATTCTCATTTAACTTGGATGTTGGCATCACGAGTATTTTTGTGATTCTATTATATTAAGCAGCTGATCCAAAGGAACATTTGCCTGTAAAACAAATTCTGTGCAAGTTGGGACTAACATTCAATGAATCAAGCAGATCTTTGAATTGGACATGGAGACGTGTAATTAAACTTGACATTTTTGGAGATGGAAAAAAAAGAAATCAATTCAGGAGCGGGATTTATATATTACCCAGTCAATAAAGTATTTCTGGCTTCTGCCATGCCAAAATGTTCACTGGATCGTTGAAAACAACTCCATAGCTGTGGGGAGCCACTCAAAAGTGACTCCAGTTCTGGGAGATGTGGCTCCTGGAATTGTCTTGGCTGTTCTGATGGGATCAAGGTCCTGGATTTCTCTCTGACCCAGCAGAATCAGCTGTGGCAGAGCTGGGGCCCTCTGGGACCTGCAGGTACTTGTCCATGTTGGACAGGATCCCCAATTTCCCAAACAGTTGCCTGACTTAACTTGTCCCACGGGTGCTTTATTCCATAAGATACTTTGCATTGTGATTTATAAAAAGGGGAGTTACTCCTGAGTTGGGCCTTGCCTGTTTATCCAAATTTTCCTGGGGCATTCAAGGATTTGGTGCTGTTTCTCTGCCATGCAGCCAATAGAAAATTCCTTGCCATAATAGAATATTATATTTTTTTACAACTCTGTACTAAATAAAACGCAAAGCTCCCTGTCCTCAGAGCTGGTGTGTGAGGGAGTGGAGCCCATCTTCCCATGGTGGATTTTGAGAGAGATTCTGGGGTTTCCTGCATGGAGAAGATGTGCTTTTGGCTTTTCTTCTGGAGTACTGAGGGCTCTAAATGCCCCTCCTTGTTCCTGGAGCCTGAGGGGGAGGAAAACTGGTTTGTGTCTGATCCAGGGCAGAGGAGAGAGAGAGGCTGAAAATCCTCTTTTTATTTTTCAAGTCAGCTGATAAAAACATAATCTCAGATTTCAGTAGAGCTTTGCTTCTTCAGACAGCTTCAGTCTTTGGGAGGCCCTTTCAGAGCAGAGCTGGGTTGGCTCATTCAGAATTGAGCAACGTGCCCTGGCTGCTGATTCTTCAGTGCACTAGGGGCTTATTTTAGCTATAAAAAATAATTTTCAGTGTCTAGAGGAGCTTGGCAGTTTCATTGGAGAGGGGAAATGAATAATAATTGAGACATCTTATACTGATAAAACTGCACTTGAAGCAAATCTTGGGAGTCTGGCTGCATTCTGCTTCATTGCACCTATTTAGTGAAAGATTCATATTTAAAAATGAAAGAATAGAAAAATCTCCCTGACAGAAATATTTTAAGTGCTTTGGAGTTTTATGCAAATTTTGAAATGTAAAAATTACTATATACAGGCCTCCAGTTTTCCTGTTTTTTCCAGTTGCTGGCAGCAAATTTTGTGTTTTCCAGAGCAACCCTGGATGACAGGTGGAGTTTGGGAAAAAGAAGGAGCAGCACAGGAATTTTAACTGAAAATCCTGCTTCAGTCTGGGCCTGTTCCTGATTGATTTTAGCTGCTTGCAGCTGCTGAGTTTTGCAGCACTTTAGAATTCAAAATTCTGGTTTGGCATTTGAGGAATAATAATTTTAATCATTTTGCTGCTTTGTCTTCTGCTTAAATTGAAAATCTGCATTTATGTTCTGTGTCCGAATGGTCTGAAGAGGTATGTGCTGAGAAGAATTTATCATATATTGGTGCTAATGACATTTCTCTCTTGTCCCACCCTCCTCCTCCTCCTTTTTTCCTCAGGACTATTTTCCTAGTATTGTTGTTTTCTCAGTATGCCAGAAATGTCAAATTTCCTTTGCCCATTTATAAATCCAAGAAAGGATGGACAGCATACAGGCTGCAGCTTTTCAAGATGTTCCCTGTAAGTTGTTGAACTTGTTCTTCCTTAGACCAAAAAAAAAAATCATTTCTGTTTTGGGATTTTTTTTTCTTGGTTTTGATTTTTCTTAACAATAGAATGCTCACAAAGGTGAGATAAAAGCTTTAATGGATTTATTGGAAATGTAACAGCTCGTTGGCCACATTTTTGTGGCCACTCTGGTGTCTGCCTCTGCTGGGGAGCTGTTGGAGTGATGGAGACCCAGGAGGGGTGGGAAGGGCAGAGGAGAAGGGATGTTTGTGTACACAAGGAGAGCCCTCAGAGCTGCTGATATCAGATCGTTACCCTCTCCTTTTACCTAAACAATTTCCCTGCCCCTGGTGAAAGACTATTCTTTATTCCTGTGGTAAAACTGAGACTAATTCCCCGGATAGTTTGGAGCGCCCAAAATGCCCTTTGGAGACTTTCCCATTTGTTAAGGAGAGAAGGAACTTGCTCTGATTCCCAGGATTTTGTAGGAGCGGATTCCTTGCAGTGCAGGGGGGGAAGCACCCTGTGCATTTGCTGTGGGATTTGTCAGACTCACAGCTGTGCAGCACACCCCAAATGGCAACCCAGAGTTCATTCATCAAGTCCTCTGCTCTCCTCTCTTCCAGATCATCCTGGCCATCCTGGTGTCGTGGCTGCTGTGCTTCATCTTCACGGTGACAGACGTGTTCCCCCCGGACAGCTCCAAGTACGGCTTCTACGCGCGCACGGACGCGCGCCAGGGCGTGCTGCTGGTGGCCCCCTGGTTCAAGGTCCCCTACCCCTGTAAGTGTGCCTGCTCCCCAGGAAGCCAGGAGGGTCAGTCCTCTCCTTCCAGAAGCTCTGCTGGCTCTCTCTCAGTGGTGCATTCCATAACCCTTGGATGGTGCATGGTCCATCCCTGGGAGTGTCCCAGGCCAGGCTGGACAGGGCTTGGATCAGCCTGGGGCAGTGGGAGAGGTCCCTGCTCATGGCAGAGATGGGACTCTGGAGGGTCCCTTCCAATCCAAACCATTACACAATTCTAACACACACCGCTCTCATTACCTGCTGGGTGAGCCTGATGGTTTTTCCTTGTTTTTTCCTCTTCAGTTGGTACCTTAAGGTCTCAGTAAGGAAGGCTGAGGGTCTGAAACTGCAGTTTGCAGGATTTATCTGGGTGACTCCTCTGATAACACGTGACCATACCTATTACGTGGAAATCCAAGGACTGGCTGATTTATCTGTCCTTGACAATCCTGTTAATGTTATTCAATTGCAGGGACAGGTTTTTACAGCTCTGCTGAAGTCACTTGACTCTCATTGTCTAAAGAATCACTTTTGTGGGGAGTTTTTCCGAGCTTGCTGCACCTCCCTGCCCCAAACACACCCATTCCTGAACAAGCACAACTGTTCCTGGCAGAAGAATGCCCTGACTTGCCAAGGCACTGCTGGAACCAGCAAGTCAGAGAATGCTAGGCCCTGCTTATCAGAGGGCAATGAAATTATTTACAGGAGAGCACCAAACACCTTACACAACGTTTTGCATGCCTTGAATGTATTTTTATGTTGGCCACCTCTGAGTTTAAAGCTGTTAAAGGCTGAGTTTATGGCATGAGGTTGCACAACTCGTACACCCTTTAGAAATTAACAGGGTAATTAGGGAATAATATTCTTTTAGAATAGAATCATAGGAATTATCAGCTATACCACCACATTATAATGAGGCAGCTTTCCATATGCTTTGGTTCTTAAAAGAAACCACTTCTAAAGCAGCAGATGAAGAATAGAAGCTTTTGGGAAAGAAGAGGAGGAAAACTCCACCCTGATCAGCCCTTTCGTGTTTGTGAGGTTCATTCACTCTTGTGTGACTGAAGATCCCTTTGTTGCAGGAGGCTCATCTATTTCAAAGAGATAAAAGCATCAAGGCAATTGCTGTGGAAAACCTGCCAGGCTTTTCTGCAGGCTTAAATTAATCTTATTTTCTCTACTACAAAAATTTGGAGCTGGGAAGTGTTTGTGATCAGAGCTGGTTGTTGCCATCCTCTTTGGTAGATTTTGTGACCAAAGTGAGTTTTTGGAGCAATAATAATTTGATGGTATTTTCCTCACTGGCCAGAATTGTTTTCTCACAAGCTATGGCTCAAATTCCTGATTCCTGAACAGAAGAAATTTTTTTTAGTGAGGTTTTATGGTTCTCTGGGATTTTTCCAAGTGTGATCAAAGCAGTTGGTTTGGCTGTTTTTCCTTTGCTCCTTTCATCTCCTTGAACTTGCCAGACTGTATTAGAATGAAGGGAGTTTGTTGTTCCCATCAAAGATAAGTAAACAGTGCCCAGAGCAGTGCTGGGCACTGGGGAGGCCCCACCTGAATCCCAGGGTCAGTTCTGGCCCCTCAGGACAAGGACATGGAGGGACTGGAGCGTGTCCAGGGAAGGGAACAGAGCTGGGGAAGCAGCTGGAGCCCCAGGAGCAGCTGAGGGAGCTGGGAAAGGGGCTCAGAGGGAGAAAAGGGGGATCAGGGGGGACCTTGTGGCTCTGCACAACTCCCTGACAGGAGGGGATAGCCAGGCAGGATTTGGGATCTTATCTTATTTGGGATTTTGGGACAGGAGGAGAGGGAACAGCCTCAGGCTGTTTTAGGGGAGGCTCAGGTTGGGTATTGGGGAATATTTCTTCCCCAGAAGGGCTGCCCAGCCCTGCACAGGGGAGGTGACTCCATCCCTGGGCGCATTAGCAGGAGCGTGGATGTGGCACTTGGGGACGTATCACTTGGGCTGGGAACCTGGGAACTCGATGATCATAAAAGTCCTTCCCAACCCAAACAATTCCACAACTCCATCAGATTCCTATTTGTTTTGATACCCAGACTCTTTTCTGGGGCAGGAGAGATTTCAGTTTTCTTCTCTTCACAGTCCAGTGGGGACTGCCCACCATCTCTGCCGCGGGGGTGATCGGGATGCTGAGTGCTGTCGTCGCCAGCATCATCGAGTCCATTGGGGATTACTACGCCTGTGCCAGGCTGTCCTGTGCTCCTCCTCCACCCATCCATGCCATAAACAGGTTTGTCCAAGCCAGAAATACGTCCAGTGTCTCTGGCTGTTTGGGTTTTCACTTTTTTTCCCCCTTGGGATAAGACAGGAATGTGCTCTGAGGTGAAATGTTACGGCTTGGTCAAAGGCGAGGGCCGAAGATATGAAATCCAGGATGGAACTGTCATCTTGGGTTATTTTATCACAGATGGAGCATTTGAATCCCAGTCCTGTTCCTGCTGGAGTCTGTGGAAGTTAATAGCACAAGTTCTATAGGGATAGAATTCTAAACTGGTTGGGGAAGGGGGTTGTCAAAAATCACCTGGAATGCAGTTTAGAAACAAAGAGTGGCTCTGAAGTTTTACTTGAATTTTTTACATCATTTCCTCAGTTTAAGAATGTGGGGTCTAAGACTCAGGAAACAGAACTCCAGTATGTTTTCCAAGTGTGTTGGAGCTTGAAGCACAAATTACAGTAATTCCATGATGGAACAGATGCTCCTGTGACATTCAACCATGAAACATCCTCCCAGTGAATCTGTGCCTGTGCCAAGGTGACTCTTGTGTTGTTTGGGATTTACAGGGGGATTTTCATCGAGGGTCTCTCCTGTGTTCTGGATGGAGTGTTTGGGACAGGGAATGGATCCACCTCTTCCAGCCCCAACATTGGGGTCCTGGGCATCACAAAGGTGAAGTGCTTTGCCATGAGCCCTCAGAGGCTTGAATGTTCCTTATGTTCATAATCCTCTTCCAGGAGACCATTCTGCTCCATTCCTGTGCAGACAAAACTTCCCAGATCATTCTGAGTGTACCTGACTGTCTGTACCAGCTCTTGTCTGAGAGAAATATGTTATTGTACCTCAAGACCTCAAAAGTCCTTTTTGTCAGTGTAAAAGGCAGTCAGAATCCCCATAAAGCAGACGCTGCTGCATAAACTGTCTGTTGGAAAGCCCAGGCAGCATTCCAGTGCTCTGGGGTGGTTTGAGTTGAGGCATAAACACTGTAAACTGTAGAAATCTGTGCTTTTTGGATGTCTTGGCTCTGAAAGCATCAGTAGGAAGTGACTTTTTAGTGCCTCACTTAAACACAGTAAAATGCAACGTGAAGTGCTTGGGCTTTATCTGCATCTGTACTGGGACACTGCACTGGCACAGGGACTGCAGTCAAGGTCATCTCAGAGCTAAGTGTCCCCTGAATGTCTGGGTTTAAGGCTTAGGGCTTCACGTATTTCTTGTGATGTTGCTCAACAAAATGTGTGAATGCATGAGGAATTCCTTTGCTCACGTGTGGGGCTGGATCTGTGCCTGGATGAGCTGTGAGGCCTTGGGCTGCAGAGAGATCTGCCTGATATTGTTCATTTAACCTTGCTAAGAAGTAGCAGCAGCACTGATAAGAGGGATTTATGTTGTAAATCTTGTCCATCTTGTTGGGTGTTTAACGTGGGAACCATAAATCCTTCATACAAGGATAGAAAATATCTGTCCTCCACTTGCAGTAACTCATCCCCCTGGCCTGGTCCCAAATAAATGATACATTTGTCCTCAGCCATTCCTTCTGCTGCACAAAGGATGATTCTGCTGGGTTCAGGGTGCAATTCAACACTAACAGCACCATCTGCTGTCTGTACCAGTCACCACCCAGCTGCCGATGTAAATCTCCCGGGAGAAGTTTTGGTCAGAAAAAAATCCTTAAAGAAAGGTTTATTCTGTTCTGCTCCCTTTCTGTTGTTACTTCATGGGGGTTGAGATGAATTAACAGCACTTTTTTTTTTTTATGAGCAGCCCATAGAAATGAGTGAGCATTTCATGCTGGAACAGTGGCAAGTTGAAGTGGCAGCTGTGGCAGGGAGTGGAGCTGCCCAGAGTTGCCCAGCTGGATGGCTCTGCAGCAGGCTTTGCTCTTGTTCCCCTGCCTGCACATTCATGCTCCAAAACTCAAGAGTTTTGCAGTTTCAGATAGAACTTTGGCACAGAGATGCTCTGCTGTTGATTTGGGAGGGGAAATCTTTTGTGCTGCATCACCCTGCTGATCCCAGGGCATTTCCCTCCCTTGAAATCGGTGTGTAATTACACTTAGAATTTAAATTCAGCTGGATGGAACTGCTGCAAACTCTGTGAGCAGAGTGTGTGTTGTACATGATGAGAGGAAGATCAATTAACTCTGATTAGCTGGAGCTAAAGCAGCTCTTGCCATAGTGGTGATGCTGAAATGGAGGCACCAGGTACAATTTGTTGCACTCCAAAATAATCACTGTGTGTGTGTGTGCTGGGAATAAATACAGAGCCTGAGCTAAATGCTGCCAGCTAAATGCTGGGTGTTTTCAGTAGCTTTCCAGAGAAGCTTAATTTGTTTGCATAAATAAATGTCACCATCAAGCAGGTTTTCAAATAATTTGCCCATTTCTGGCAGGAAGAGAATTGTAGGGCAAGATCTCAGTGGCCCTGCAGAAATTAGTATCTTTATAAAGATTAGAGGAAGATGCCACCTGAATTCTGTTGTCATTCTAGTTCATGGTGTAGCTTTTGTTTGCACAGGGGAAGGAGCTGACCTGGAGCTCAGCAGTGAGGAATGTGGAGGAGGGAAGGACTTCTCCTCTCCTCGGGCCTGTTGGATCTGTTGTTCCTCATTTCACTCATTTAGCTCAGTCACACATGATGAGCAAATGAATATTTCCTTTTTGAGCCCTGATGCTCTGTACCAGGGGACCTGCAAAGGTCTTTTCTAGAAACCATCTTAATGTTAAAGAGTTGTTGTTGTCCCTGGGGCACATCTTCTGTCAGTAGAAGAGTGTTAAAATACCAACTGTCTGGGTTTATCTGCACCACAGAGAACCACTGACTGCTTGAATTTTGAATGCTTAAAATAGAACTGGGAAGGAAGTGCAGGCCCTTGGTTTCAGTGCTAGCACAGCCCTTATTTGCATTCAGTCCTGGTCTCTGAGGATGTCACAACACCAGCCACTAATCGAAGTCTAAAAATCCTGTACCTCCTTTCCCATGACCTGGTAACTGTTTGTTCAATACCCATGTCCAAGGGCAGCAACACATGGAATTTATTTTATTTTTTCCATTTGCCAACTCTACTTGGTGTGGTTTGCGTGCTTTGTTTTCTCTCTCGTGGCTGAGTTTCACCACATTTCCTGGTGATCCAGATGGTTTTAGGACTGGCCTGGTGCTCCCCAGCCCCAAGGCAGGGAAGCTGAGCTCGGCTGCAGAGCAGCTGTGGCTCGGCTGAGCCCTCCAGCACCAACATGAAACAGGAGCTGGGAGCCAGCTCAGATTAAAACCAAGAAACGAAGTAACAGGCCAGGTGTGAGGCTGGGCTGATGCAGAGCTTACCCAGAGTATCCTGCCCTGTTTTCCCTGCAGGTTGGGAGTCGCAGGGTGATCCAGTATGGAGCAGCCTTCATGCTGCTGCTGGGCATGGTGGGCAAGTTCAGCGCTCTCTTCGCATCGCTGCCTGACCCCGTGCTGGGGGCTCTCTTCTGCACCCTCTTTGGTAAGGGGGCTTCGTGCTCTTCTTCGCTGTTCCTAAGGATTTTGCTCTCTTTTGTTTATGAAGAAAAAGACTTGTCTAAAAGCTGGTCCTTGGGTTTTTTTTGTGTGTTTAGGGATGATCACGGCCGTGGGTCTGTCAAACCTCCAGTTCATCGATCTGAATTCTTCTCGGAATCTCTTTGTTCTCGGATTTTCCATTTTCTTTGGGCTTGTCCTCCCGAGCTATCTCAAACAGAACCCTCTGGTCACAGGTATGCCTTCCTGCTCCTTCACATCAGCATTTGTGCCTTTGCTCACAGGTAAAATCCATCCAGGTACAGAGTAGTGCAGAGGGTCAGTAAGAGGAAACCCAAATTATGGAGAAAAAAAACCCCAAATGATGCAGGCAGTAAAGGCTGTGAGTCCAGACAAGCTCTTTGTGTTCAGAGGAGAATTCACTGGGAGGTTGAGACCTGCAGGGAATGTTCCAGTGGAACACTGCTGAAGCTTTCCTGCTTTCTCTGGGTGCATTGCAAAGCAATGGAAGGAAGCAGTTACCAGCGGGGCTGAAAGAAAAATTGAAAGGGTGAATGTGAGCTGTAAATGGTGTTAAAAGATGATGGGGAAACACCAAGGCAGAATTTGGAAGGTGGGGAATTATTTGAGGGTTGAAACTTTTTGTCACTCAGATGTGTCTTGAGTGTGAATTTTGATTTTAGTGAATTCCTTTGCAGATTGTTTAATTGAATTGTAGCTTTGAGGAGTTCACTGGGAAAATTTTCTGTTTTAACGTTACCCTCAGCAGTGGTCATGCCAGTGTGTGAAATATTTCACTGCTTTGGGTTTGTTTGAGTTTTTTTAAGCAAAATATTAACTGACTTTTCTTTCCACTATGCCTTCAGACCAGGATTTGAGGGCATATCTGTCCTGCTGTAAGTGGTTAGAAAAGCAAATCCTTCATGCTTTATGTGGTTAATGCAGTGCTCTTCCATAACTGGGGCTGTGAATTCTTGCCCCTTTAAAAAGTAAAGATTTAGAAAAATATTAATTTCCGTCCCCACAATTTTATGTCTGAACATTTCTCTTTTCTATTTCATGGTTTTCTGCTTAGTTCAGATTAGTTGTGTCTGCAGTAGGAACTAAAATGGTGTTTTGTGACATTTTTGTGAGCAACTCAGTGTTCCTGAAGTTGCATTTTGGGGAACAAGGTCCCGTGGTGGTGCACTGGGGGAAGGTTCTTCTGCATCAATCCCCACATGGCTTCCAGAGCCCTTTTTGAGTCAGTCCCTCACTGAACTTGGGAACAAGCTTGTCCTGGGTGTAAATCAGCAGGGTAAGGATGATAAAGAACCCAAGCAGGTTTTTTTCCCTGTTGCTGCAGGAATAGCAGGCATTGATCAGGTGCTGAACGTCCTGCTCACCACAGCCATGTTCGTCGGGGGCTGTGTTGCCTTCATCCTGGATAACACCATCCCAGGTGAGCCCTAAGCTGTCCTTTCCCTGGATAAAAGCAGCATTCCCTGGGTAAACAGCTGATTTGTTAAAAAAATACAGATATTGGTCTAATGCTGATATCCAGCTATAACGGACAAACACTTTAACAGTTTAAAGTTAGAAAGTGTGTGTTTATTGTGACGTCGGGCAGCGTGTGGGATAGCTCCCAAATACATGCTGCACCTTCCAGAAAATCACAGAGTGCTTTTATTTACTCAAGTATGGAATACCCCAAAACATAAATGCATATTCATAACTCCGGAACTCGCATTCTCCAGTTAATATGGTAATTAGCTAAAAAGCTATTAAGCATGCATAGTTTGTTCCTTGATATGTGTTGGTGGTCGTTGTTATGAGGAGGGGTCCTGAAATGAGGAAGTAAACTAAATCTTCCTTGTTCTGACCTTTCTACCTTTTCAGTGCAAATGTGATAAATGAACCCTTGGTAGAACTCCTGCTTCCTCCCTTCATGACTGTTCAATGGGTTTCTGGGTATATACAGAAGGTTTCTAATTGTCATGTGTTCTTAAAATCGATTTATTAGATTCTCTGTTTCTCATTTC
This sequence comes from Rhadina sibilatrix, assembly GCA_013400275.1. NCBI lineage: Eukaryota > Metazoa > Chordata > Aves > Passeriformes > Phylloscopidae > Rhadina > Rhadina sibilatrix. The sequence continues at coordinate 24,027 of VWYO01017901.1, read as the reverse complement.
AAGCACAGCTAAACAAACAGCTGACAAGCAATCATTTATCAACTAATTATTAACTTGTAACTTTAACTAGGCCTATCTATCTATATTAATTCTAGCAAAGCTTATCTCTAACTAAAATCTTCTCTAAAATCCTTAATTCTTTGAAATTTGCGTCTCACAGCAGCATTCCCTGGGTAAACAGCACCATTCCCTGGTGTCTTGCTTTGGAAAGACAGG
>VWYO01017901.1:3738-23783 GCA_013400275.1 Rhadina sibilatrix | reverse complement strand
AGCAGATATCCCCTGGAGGGAGGATGGGTGGTGACAGAGATAAGGAACACTGCCCCACCTGGTTTGAACAGCTGGCCCCTTATCAGAAGGCACCGCCCCCCTCCCCCCAGAGTCACAAGAGATAAAGAAAAAACATCTCCCTAGCTGCTTTCAACAGATGAAACAGAATAGACATTTTTGGTTCCATAACCCAAGACACCTGGGTGACAGCAGCATTCCCTGGAGCAGAGCCCAGCAGGAAGGAGATCCCTGCTTTTGTGGCTGGCTGTTTTCACACCAGGAGCAGAGAGTCCTTATACCTTCCCTCCCTTCCCCTGAGAACACCTGGAATCCTTCCCAGGTTAAAATTCTGTCCTGTTAAATGCCTAAAAGAGCTGATAGAAACCAAACCAGTCTCCAGGAGACAGAGTAAAACTGGGTTTGAGATCCAAACCTGCTTCCATTCGTGAGGAAAAATTAGTCTTGACTTCCAGTTACAAAATAAAACAAATAATCTGGTTTTTCTCTTTCTGAGGAGTCTGGAAGATCTTTCCAGAGCTTTGCTGAACTTGGTGGCTGAGCCTTGATGCTTTTTTTGTTCGTTCAGATTCTGCTTTATGCCTGTGTGTTCATATAAAGATATCCATGAATATGTATATTCTTCTCCTTTTATTTTGATTTCTAGGAAGCCCTGAAGAAAGGGGAATACGGAAATGGAAGAAAGGGGTTGGCAAAGGAAGCAAATCCCTGGATGGCATGGAAACCTATGATCTGCCTTTTGGCATGAACTTCATTAAAAAATACAGGTGTTTCAGCTTCCTGCCCATCAGCCCCACCTTCATGGGATACACGTGGAAGGGCTTCAGAAAAAGCAGTAACTGCAGGAGTTCAGATGAAGACTCAGAAGCTACAGTATAGCCTTAGCTGAAATTATGTTATCTAGTTGTAGTTAAAGATGTATTTGCAGTTTCTTGCTGATTAAGAAGCATTAAAATATATGTTTTGTATATCTGCATTTAAATTCTGGAACCAGAGCTGAGACAGAGTTTAAAAAAANNNATATGGAAACCGAGACGAAAAAAGAAAAAAAAAAAAAAAAAAAAAAAAAAAAAGCTTTTCCTGCTGTGGGTGATGGGAGCCAGGTCCAGTGTCTCTGGGGCTAATCCCACTGATTTTGGGAAGTTGTTGAGAGCTGTGCACCTAAGTCTGTTGATTTTAAATGGGTTTAGGTGGAGGTGCTGCTGCAAACCTTTTGTTTTCATGGTGATTTTATTGAAGCCCTCCATGTTGGTTACTCCAGGAAAGCTGAAGCTTGGAGAAGGAGTTGGGGTGGGGGGGGAGAGAGAAAAGGAAAAATTTTTACTTCTGATCATGTCAAATCCCATAGAGATGCTGTTCTGCTAGTCAGTGATTTGCACATTCCATGTTCTCAGCATCCTGGAAACCGGGCTCAGCTGATGCTTGCAAATCATGAGAGTTTAATTCTGAATTATCTGTGATTTCAGTGACACATCCCGTGCTCAGAAAGGAAGTTTCTGGAATAACTTTACCCTTGAAAACCATGACAGGCTTGGGCAGCACAGTGCTTGCAGCAGGCACTTACTTTATTCACAGCATTTCTCATTTTTGAACGTTTGCTTTCCCCACCTGGGATTCTCTCGGCTCACCACAGTGTCCAGGGTTTCCTTACGGGGACACACGAGGCTGGGGTGTTCCAGGGATGGGAAACCTGAACTCAGACAGGGCCTGGAGGCAGCGTTTCGGTTCAGTGCCTGTGCCCAGCACAATGTTTCCTGGCCAGAAATGCTAATTAGCTGAGCAGCTCCAAGCAATTAACAGTCGTTCCCTGCAGGGAAAGCCACGGGCTCCAAATGCTGCCGGCACTCCTGGCTTGGGTCTGAGCAGGGTTGTTTTTTTTTTTTTTTTGCTGATGCTGCACAAGGCTCTTTTCTTCTCTTGTGGCACTTCTGCAGAGACTGATTCCTGCTGGGAAAGGTTTTGGGACAGCAGAGACACAGCACCTGCCAGCCTCACCCACCGGGTGGGTTCACGGGTATTGGGTCCAATCAGGGCACCACTCAGATCTCTTTTTGGTTTTTTTTTCCTGGAATAGTCTCAGCTCTGCTGTTTATGTGGGTGTTCACGCTCATCATGCATTCATGATTAACAGTTTTATTCCTGTTTAATGTTCTTACTATTGCAAGTTAGTTTTAGACTTCAGTGTGGCCCCAAAAGCATTTTCAGCTGTGGAGATCATCAGGGAAATGTTGTGTAATGTAATTTCAAGGCCAGTAATGCTCTACGGTGCTTGCGTTTTGTAATCCTGGAAAACCATAACAGTAGCTCCTGTAACCCCCCGGTATATTTATCCAAGTTTGACTACTAGACAGGAGCACAGGAACTCTGTTTTCTCTGAGTCTGCTCCCAGGGGAATTTGTTCTGGGTTATTGAAGCATGGATGGGTTGGGGTGGGGAGGGCAAGGACAGAGCTTGACGGATCAGTACTGAGTAGTGTAGGATTCCGTGGATATCGTTCTCAGCATGCCATGGCTGTTTCCAGAAACTGTTTTATCCCGCTTTTCCCATGTCCAAAGCATGCCTTTGTTCCTGCTTCCTTCAGGGAACTTTCAGTAGTTTGCAGTCTTGGTGTCAGTTGGACTCGAGAGCTGGTCAGAAGAGTCGTTGTGTAGTAGACAAGGTTGGTTTGCCTGTGAAACAGTCATTTTTGCTCATTTTTCAGTGTTTCCTCTCCAGGTAGTGAGGTGTTGGATTCCCACATCCCCCTGCACACGGTTTGGGTGCGGGGTCTTGTGATCAGTAGCAGGAAGCTTCCAAATTGCCCAGCTTTCTGTGCAGCCGAAGGTGTGTGGCAGACGTGGGGGGGTTAAAAATATCCAGCCAAAAGGAAAACAAAAGCCACCCCTGGTGACTGTACAACCTGAGGGGTTGTGGTAATGTCAAATGCCAAAGTTGGTTATCCTGTAAAAGTGGAGGAAGGGAGGAAAATCTTTTAATTTCCAGCTGACTCCAGAGAGAGGAAGGCATGAGAGTAGAGTTTGTCTCTCACCTTAATGAGGGAAATCCGGGTGAGTTCTCAGTGGTGATTCCCAAGACACTCCCAAGTCCCAGGGCGGCAAATCCCAGAATAGTTCTCTCTCCTCCCTGGAGCAGAACACCTCTTCTTCCCCGCAGCACACTCTGAGCACATCCAATTATCTGTTGGATTTAATTCTTTTTATGATATCTGTCCATTCCCCCGACCGAGAGCAGAGCAGCCCCTGGCCCTGGGAGGCAGCTGGAATCAGGGTCAGTTTGGATCCCAACTGGTCAGTGGGACAAATCCCCACCTGTGAGCCCCAGGCTCAGGAAGGACACCTGGATGTACAGGGAGGGCTGGGCTGAGGTGGGCACAGGAGCCATGGGAAGAGGAGCTCCCCTGTCCATTCCTGGGGCTGCTGGAGCCCTCCCAGGGGAAGGAGAGCAGTGCTTTTCTTTGTGCCTGCCTTCACACTGGGTTTGTGCAGGTGCAGGGGGGATTTTGGACCTTAAATCCTTCTCCCACCTTCTTTTTCCTGGTCCTTCCTGGTCACTTTCTCAAGTGGCTGCTGTGAAAATTCAGGGAGCTGGGTGCCTGTGCCAAGCTGCTGGCAGGGGTGGTAGAGGATGGAGCTGCAGGTTTGGGGAGCATTAAACACGAGCTTTGTGTGTGCTGGGTATGTCCAGGTGTAACCTGACTGCCAATGCTGGATTTTCCTCTCTCCTTCCCTTTCCAACAGCCAAACTCCAACCAGCCAGGGAAGGCGGCAGCTGAGAGTTGAGTGAAGAGGTGATGAGAAGTTTCAACCAAATTTTGAGAGGGAAGGGCAAATATTCATGGTAGAAATCTCATTTTGTCATATCAGAAATAGTATCAGTGTATACAAAGAAAGTAACTTGGGATTTTTGTAATTGATATTTTCTTGTATTTTTTTTTTTTTAGGTTAAATTAAGGGTTCTTCCTGACATGTTGAAACACGTTTTCTAAAGCAAATACTTGCAAATTATGCCTATAGAAATTTAGGTTTCATAGCTGACAGCTATGACTGATTAACATTGTCATATTGGAGGGACTTCACCACGTACCTCGCTCAGAAAGCTCAACCATTTCAACCCCAAATTTGCTTTTATTGCCTTTTAATACTGACTTGAAATATGACAACTTGGTTTGTACATGAATATTGCAGTATTTTATTTCCATATATTAAGAAAATAACATTTCCGCTCAGGATAACAGCAGCGCTTTTCCTGGGAGGGAGTGGTATGAGTGTCATGACAATGTCATGTGATGGTAGAATTTCTTCATTGACGAATCTATAGTGGTTGTGTATACTTTATTTACCCATGTTTGTGTTCCTACCCAAAACTGGAGGGTTTTGTTGTTTCCTCCCTGCTGAGTCCTTGGGGCTCCTGGGGCAGAATTGGAGAAAAACCCTCAGTGGCACCCTGAGGAACTACCATTGAGTGTGAACCCGTCATTTACACCCCAAAAGTGTGGAAATCCTGGCATTTTGGGTACAAACAGCACTCCAGGCACTCGTGGTGGCAGACCCCCAGTGTCTGCTGAGCCCTTGCATGCCTCCACCCCACCTCAGCAGCCTGTGCTTGCCAGAATCGCTGGGTTGATGTGTGAAATGCCTGTGTGAGACCAGCACCACCTTCACCTTGCTTCTTTGTGGCCTTCTTCAACCAAAAGCGGCTTTTTTTTAAATTTTATTTTTCCCTTTTTCCTTTCATTTTTTGAAGCGGGGCAGTGGGGAGGTCACTAGTTTTTTGCAGCCAAGTCCCACTTGGTGCAGTTTCTCTGTTTCTCGGGGAGCCTGTGGGGCCAGGGCTGTGCTGGGGCCCTGGGGAGATGCGAGATCCCAGGGCTGGCTGAGAGTTGGGCTCGGTGTTGGAGCCACCCTGAGCATTCCTGGCTGGAATTCCTGCTGGGTTGTGGCTGTGCAGGGACATCCAGGGTGGCAGGGAGAGCTCGGGTGGCCTCTGCCCTTCCCGGGCCATCCTCGTGCTGCCAGTCCAAACAATTCCTGTATTTGTCTGTTTAGAACAACCTCTGGCATAACAAACTATTGACTGTTCTTAGGCGGTGGGGATAAATTTTTGGTTTTTTCCATGACTTTTCATGACTGATTTTGGCTGTAAAACTTTTTTGTTCAGCAGCAGAAGTTTATTTCGTGAGGGGGGAGGTTTGTTTGATTTTTATGTTGTTCTTGTTTCAAGATGTGTAATTCTTTTACGGAGTTTTGTTTTTTTTTAATTATTCCTTTTTTTTTTTCTAACATTGCTTCATTAAACAACTAAATATTTAAAAATGTACTATTTGGACCAGATGTTGTGAATAATAGTAGATAAAGCTATTTTATTCTGTATTTTTAAAGCTGTTCAGTATAAATAAATGCGGGCATAGATGCAGTGTGGCAGTGTGGTGTCACTGTTCCTTTCGTGGAGAATCATGGAATTAGAGGATCCTGGAATGGTTTGGGTGGGGAAGGGCCTTAAACCCACCCAAGTGCCACCCCTGCCGTGGGCAGGGACACCTCCCACTGTCCCAGGTGCTCCAAGCCCTCTCCAGCCTGGTCTTGGGCACTGCCAGAGATCCAGGGACAGCTACAGCTGCTCTGGGAATTCCATCCCAGCCCCTCCCCACACTCAGGATCAGGAGGGAATACCTCTCCAGTGGATTGATTTCTTCCCACAGGATAAATAATTTCAGAATCCAGAGTCTGTAGCAGGTGCTGCCCAAAACCTCAGCCCCCAGCTGCCTTCCTGACCTCCCAGCTCTCATCCCACAGCTCCCTCCACGCAGACACCTGGAATTCCTGGATTTATGGGGGGGAGGCACAGCTTCCTGCCCATTCCCGTGATTCCTCCCCGTTGCTGTGATCTTCCTGTGATTTCCTGCCCATCCCTGCTCTTAGCTGAGGTCCCTCCAGGTCCCCCTGTGGATGAAGGAGCCCAATGTCACCTGGGCTGGTCACTACCTCCCCTTACCCTTTATTGATCTCATTTCTCTGCAGCTCCCATGGCAAATTCCAGGTTTGAGGTTGGGAGCTGGGAACACCTGGCTGAGGGTACCCAGCACCCTCAGGGGTCTGCAGCCCCCAGGGGAGCTGTTCCTGGCTTTGGGGACACCCCAGCACCTCCCCAAACTTGGATGTGGCCCGTGGTGGAGTGGGACAGGAATTTAAAGAGAATTTAAAATCTCCCCCAGATCCACAGGCAGGGGCTGGGAGCAGCTGTGGGATCAGAGCCAGAGGAGCAGCTGTGAGCAGGGCCAGGGATTTCTGAGCACTCCAGGTTGGGGTCTGTGATGAAAACCTGATCCTAATCCTGGCTAACCCCTGTGCTGTGGGGTCACAGCTCAGGCAATAATTGTGTTTTCTCCTTGTGTCTTGCCTGAATCAGCATTGACCTGAGGCAGGAAGATCCTGGGCAGGATCTCAAAATTTGGGGATTTTCAGAACAACTGAAATACCCCCACACAGGAGAGGTGATGGTGGGAAAGAGATGCAGGTCAGGGACAAGGAGAGGCTTTTCCAGAGCCACATCTCTTCCCCTCTGCTTGCCAGAGCTCCCTAACAGCTCTCAGATGCTCCCACACCAAGGTGGATCCGAGATATTGCTCTGTACTCACTGGCAATCAGCTGAGGGGGCTTAAAGCTGAAATCGTGAGAAGCTGCCAAGATAGAAAAAAGGGATTTTGCCTGCTTGCATGGTCTGGGGGGAAATAATTGAATATTGGAGAATTTTGGAGCTGGTGCTTTATTCTGAGGCCTGGCTAAGGTCCTTGGCAGGAGTAAATCCATCCAAGCTCATGGTTTAAAAGGTTTCTGCTGTAATCCCTGTGTGGGGTTTAGCACAGAAATGCTGACTCAACCTGAGAACAGGTGCTGTCACACCCTTCTCGCCTTCTCCTGGGGGATTTTGGGCAGCCTGGAGGGGTGAAAGTTCTGATCTCCTTCCCCATGGATTTGCTTCCTCCTGGATCTGTGCTCAGCCTGCTGTGCAGGCAGCATCAGCCTCGCAGCTGCAGGGAGCCCTCACAGGGCAGGAATGGGTCAGATTCCTTTTATTTGGTAAATAAATCCCCCCCATCCAGGCTCCAGCATCCCCCCCATGCCCTGTGCACTGATGGCAGCGAGCAGAACATGGCAAAAATCAGGATTTAACCCGAATTCTGCAGCCAAGATACCCCTGTGCTCCCACAGGTGCCCACCCCAAGCCCCAGATTGATTTTTATTTTTCTGTTTCCATCCACCCCACAAGCTGAGGGTCAGGGGAAGCTCTCCCTGTGTTTGAGGCCAAATCCCTGGGGTTTGGGGCTGGCTCCATTGTCCTCTCTTCCCACCACAAAGGGCCTCTCATCCCCGCCAGCCCTTGAGATGCTGCTGGAATATCAATCCTGACCTGGCCCCGCTCACTTTCGCCTAGTCAGTGCTTCCCTGAGCCAGATGGCTCCTCCAGAACTTCTCATATTTTACACAGAAATCCAGGAAAATAAGGGGGAAAGGCCCATTCCACTCTGCCTGCAGAAACGCCTGTTTGGCTCAAGCAGCTGCTTTGATTATTTCTTTGTTCTGGGGTTTTATTTTTTTTCCTTTCGTGTGGGCTGTTTCTAGGCAAATTCCTTAAAAAGAAAAAAAGCCCAGAGAAGGCACAAAGCACTGGGAAAGGTCAGGAGCAGACAAAGGAGGAGGGACAGGACCACTGCTCCTCTGGAATACTGAACTCCCCCAAACTCTCCCCAAACTCTCCCGGGGCCACTGGGACTGGATGGGCAGGATGGGATCCCAGTCCTGGGAGTGCTGAGTGCCAGCTCAAAGGTAACTGTGACCCCCCCCCCCCCCCCCCCCCCCCACCCCCACGCCACCGCCCACCCCCCGTTGCNGGGCATCTTTTGGGATCCTGCTCCTGATACCAGAAATGGGGCATCTTTTGGGATCCTGGTTGTGGCAGTGGGGATGGAGCGTCCATTGGGACTCTGGTCTTGGCACCAGGGATGGAGAATTCTTTCAGTCCCTGGTCCTGAGGTGCAACCCTGGGTGGAGCCAGGGAGTCCTTTGGGAACCCAGAACCTGCTCCAGGGCTGTTGCTGGAGCATCCTTCGGGATGTCCGGGCGGGGACAGCCCGGCTTCCTGAGGCGGCATGCTTTGGGGACCCGGGAAGGGATCTCGGAGCTGCCACGTCCTTCGGCATCCGGCTTCCGGGATGACCCCGGCTACGGGAGAGGGTGTCCCCCGCGCTGCCACCCCCGGCCCCTCCCGCGCCCCTCCCCATCGCGCCCCGCCCAGGGGCGGCCCTACGGGGGCACTGGCTGCGAGCGGAGCGGCACCGGCCCTGGGTGAGTGCGGGCGGGATGGGGCGTCCTCATCCCCGTCCCCATCCCGGTCTCTATTCCCATCTCCGTCCCCTGCGCGGGGAGCGGCCCCGCGGCTGAGCCGCGGCCCCCCCGCAGCCGCGGCCGCAGCGGGCGGAGGCGAAGACCGCGCACAGCACCGGGAGCGGGGGGGGATTCGGCCCGCACCCGGGTGTCACCTCAGCGCCCTCCGAGCGCCCTCGGCATCGCCCTCCGCGCTGGGCTGGAGCAGCCGTAGCGCCCGTGGCTTCCACCCCGGGCACGGCACCTTCCCGTCCCGTCGCGCCCGGGTGGGACCCGCCCGCTGCTGTCCCGGGGCCCACGAGGAGCCCCTGCTGGGCACCGGCTCCTCCCGGAGGGTTTCACCCTGAGAGCGGCCAGTGGGTCCCCTCGCCCGTCCCCAAGTGACCCGGCACCCCCGCAGCATCTCTGGCGGCTCTGCCACCGCTCAGCGCTCCCTCCTTCCCCTCTCCCCTTCCAGGACGGAGCAATCGGGCCGGAGAACAATAGCGGCGCTGGAAAACAATGGAGCCGCCGCACATCCCCGCGTAGGGATGCGGACCGGACGCGGGGCAGGAATCCCAGCCCAGGAGTAGCGGTCGGGCCGGAGACACCGGCAGCAGCAGCGCGGCTGCTCCAGAGCAGGATCCGCGGGACACGGTGAGCTCTCGGTCCCATCGTGCCCGGGCACCGCTGAGCGCAGCGGCTGCTGGGAGGCTCCATCGCCTCCGGGTGATGCTTTGCTACCGAGCTTTGCGGCGGGATGGAAGCGCCCTTGGGCCGGTTAAAAGCCGCCCCGGGCTGCTGGGAAGCGGTGACGCTGGTGCAGGAGAGAGCATCGCGGCCTCCCCGGGGCGCGGGATATTCCCACAATCCCTCGGCTACGCCAAATCCGCACCTCCCGCCCCAGCAGGGATGCCGGGGATGCTGCCGAGGCTCCCGTGCGCTGAGCGGGGGGTTGGACCGAGGCAGCAAAACCACCCCAGAACGCCGATTTCTTTGCAGGAGCAGGGAAGAACATCGCTCTCCTGCTGAAAGCGTGGGTTTGGGAGGGTTTGCCACTTTTCTTCTTGTTATGTTGGAGCTGTGCGTCTCCCCGGAGCTGGGCAGAAGGTGTGAGGGGCTGGGAATGCGCTCCTCAGGCTGGGCTGTAGGGGTGCGGGAAAGGCTTTAGGGAGGTTGTTTGTAGGGCGGGGAACTCGTCTGGGCTCCGTGGGGTCAGTCAGGCCTGGAAGCAGCGTCGGGAGCAGCCGAGAGGAGGCAGAGAGAGCCGGACCCCTCCCGCCCGCGGGCGCAGGGCGTTGGTTTGATCTGTAGCTGCGCTAAAAGCGCTTTGCAAAGCACCGGGAGAGGCCCAGGGCACGGCGGAAACGCGTCAGGTCCGAGGGGGAAACTGAGGCACGGGGGTGCTGGGAACGGAGATGGCCCCAAACTGCCACGGTTGAGCAATGGAGCAGCTTCCACTTTGCCAGTGCTTTGATTTGGGTGATTTCCAGGCTTTTCCCTAAGCCGCGGCAGGATGTCGGGGGTTGTCAATGCCTGGTCTCTGCTGGGGAATCTCCAGGAACTGCCTCTCCCCTCCACTCCCAGCCTGGATCACTCCAGACCCAAAAAAGGAAGAATTTGCCCCTTTCCTCAGTGCTAGGAAGGGGATGTGATGACGGAGGCGAAGGTGGCAGAGCCGGGGTGTAAACAGGAAACGACTCCTCAGCACGGGAGGATGAACCTGCACTTTGGAGCTCCCCTTCCACCCCAAAACTGTGCCTTTTTTGTGCCTGCATTTCATCCCCATGCCTCCTTCGAGGCAATTGGGACTTTGGCTTCACCCCTTGGCCTCGCCAGGACGCTCTGGAGCAAAGCTCCGAGTGGTACAAAAGGCTCCACCCTGGGCTGCTCTAGGAGGTTTTTTTTCACTCACTTTGGTCATTTTGCTGCTTCAGGAACGCTCACTTTTTTTCACTCACTTTGGTCATTTTGCTGCTTTTTTCCCCGCTCACTTTGGTGTTTTTGGCACCGTTGTCACACATGCCAAGAGCCATGTCCTTTCATCCTCCCGGAATATCCCCAGAGCTTTTCAGATCTTGCCAGGGGATACCCACGAGCAGGATGCTCATTCCTGCCATTCCTGCACCTCACAGCTGGCAACCTCCAAATCTGGGGCCTCACACGCAGCTGCTGCTCCCCAAAATCCCTGTGGGTTTATCCCAAACCTGTGAGCCAGCTGCAAAATCCCTTCCTGATACCATTTCTGATGGATAAATAAGATTATTCCTGGGTTTGTTCCCTGTGGGAGAATGAATGGATGCAGGAGAGGCAGCTGCTGGCTGCAGGAGGAGGGTTGGTGCTGGATGTTGCCAGATTTTGCCCAGTTTTGCCAAACACTCATGCAGTTCTTCAGCTCCTCAGGAAACTCTAGGCTTTGTCAACTCTTCCGTGATTTTTTTCAGTGCCAATTTTTTCTTCTGCTTTTTTCTCTGGGCAGACCCAGACCCCCCGGGCTGGGCTGGGCTGATTTCCTGCCCTTCCCCTCCTACTCCAGGTCCAGCACGGCCCTGTGTGGGGTTTCAAACCTGCCACAGAATATTTTTGCTGTTGCCAATCAGTTTTTTGGGGGCAGGGGGTTATCTCAACCTGTGGGATGGAACCCCAGGATCGCTGCTGTGCAAAGGCTTTAGGGTTTAGATTCATCCTCTCACAGGTTTTACTGCCCTGACCTGGATTTCAGGAAAAGGAGGGTTTCTGTCCCAGGAGGCTGGGAGGAAGCACATGGCGATGTGGGAGGTGGAAGAAAACAGCAGCTTACTGAGCAAATGCTTTTTCTTACCTCAGTTTCTCTCCTAGGAAAAGGGAAGGGAGGGGAAAAGACCCTGGAAAATGAAATCCTGCTTAGGATTTCATCCAAGGAAAAGCACAGTCCCGGAAGCCCTTTTTGCATCATTCTAAACCATCCCAGTTCCACATCCCGAGGTCTCTTCAATGCCAATTTCCAAACTGTTCTGAGCCCATGAGCATCCCAAGGGCTCCACCCCAAACCCCAGTTTAAGTCCGTTCTGTAGCCAGGGATCTAAGCCAGGGCCTGTCCTAAAGTGGGATTTTGGGGACTTCCCAAGCATTTGCATGTTCCCAAAAAGTCCAGCTGGGATCGTAAAAAAAGCTGAAGGATCAACCCAGCATCTCTGCTGCTTGGAAAATCATCCCCGGTGCCACCACTAGGCCCAAACTGGCAGCAGCTGGACCCAGACGTTTGAAGTTTTGTAGATAAAAAAAAAGAGTAAAATAACCGGAGAAAAGGAACAATTCCCACTTAAACTCCCCTCCCACCCGCGTCGCTGGGACACCCGCGGATGCTCCAAATGCAAATTTAGCGTAAGGATATCTCCGCGGGGATTAAATTTTCAGTGAGTTCGTGGCGCCTCCGCCCTTATCTGATCTCCCTCCTTCCCCACCGCCTGCCCGGAGGAGCCGCACTGAGCTCCGCCCGCACCTCCAGAGCCTTTTCCAGCGCCCGGGGGGTGTTTTATTTTATATTTCCCGGTTCTGCAGGGGAGGGTGGCGGGATGCGGGGATGGAGCGGCTCCCTTGAGGACCCTCTGGTCCCTCTCGCAGCTCGGCTCCCATGCCCGCGCTGCCCCGGGATGGAGTTCGGCGGCGGAGGGGACGCGGTGCCCTGCGGGAAAGACAAATTCATCTCCAGGTAAAGCCCCGGGAACGCGGGGGAGCGGGGGAGGAGCCGGGCACGGGTGTGTTCCAGGGGGACAGGGAGTGTGGGCTGGGTTATCTGTGACCTGAAGTGGGCAATACGGTGTGTGATGTGTTATCTCTAACCTAAAATACACAACATATACCAACATATACCAACATATATCAATATATACCAATATATACCAGTGTATACCAACATATACCAGTATAGACCGATATATAACAACGTATTACAATATCTAGCAATATATAACTGCAACCAATATATAACAATATAAAGATTATAAACACAATATAAAGCATTATAAACACAATATATAACACTACAAACACAACCTATAACAATATAAATACAATATATAACACATCATTGTGTGTTATACATCATATATTATGATGTATAACACACAATATTTGAGATAAAATATATATAATATTAATTTAATATATATATTTTATAAAAATATAACATATAACAATATGAAGAAATATATAACAATACACAACTATATATAACAATACTATATACAGTATATAACAGCATATAACATTATAAACACATTATAAATACATGACACATTATTCATGACCTATAACACACCATGTTTCTTTGAGATAAATATGTAATATATATTTAATATATCTAACATATAACAGTATATACCAATATATAACAGTATATAGCATTATAAATACAATATATAACACTATAAACACAGCCTATAACAATATAAATACAATATATAACACATTATCCATGACCTATAACACACAATATTTAAGATAAAAATATATATAATATTAATTTAATATATGTATTATATATAAAAATAATTTATAATATGTAACAATATGAAACAATATATAACAATGAACAACTATAGATAATAATATACAATATATAACAGTATATAACATTATAAATACAATATATAACACTATAAACACAATCTATAACAACATAAAAACAATATATAAAACATTCTCTCATATATAGATATAGATAGATAGATAGATAGATAGATATAACACACAGTATTTCTTTGAGCTGGAAGGATGGGAGTGACCCTGGGTTTTAACTCAATTCAGAGAGGTTTGGAAAGAAAAAGCCATTCTGGGTGAGAAAAAGGCAATTTCTTTAACAAGAAAACAGTTGTTGGTGGAATTTTGAAATTTTCCTTGGGAGTGTGGCCAAATAAACTCCCATAAAAAATGGGCTTTGCTGAACAAGTCCTGATTAATAATTGTCCTTCTATTCTTTGGGAAAGGAGCAAAATGATTCCTAAGTTTTAAGGGACATTTAAAAGGAGCAGAGATGTGATATTTCCCTCCTCTCCTCACCCCAGACCCCCATGGTTTGTGCTGGTTTCTCTCAGCTGGTGGTGTTGAGTATCCTGCACCTCCCTCAGCCAGCCCAGCTTTGGGAATCAATGCTGGATGTGTCGTGTCCTGTAATTCAGGGCTGGCCTCAGCCAGCCTGGCCTAGCTTATTTTTTTATTTTTCAACAATTTTTATTGTTGCTGTTTATTTGTTTTCTTTTTGTTTTTGTATATATCTTCATTTCAGCTTTTTAAAATGTATTTTTGCCTTGATTTTTGCCCTTTTTTGGTCTTTATTTTTATTTTTATCACAGATTTGCCCCCAGAGCAGGGCTCAGAGCTTTGTTCTGAGCTCAAGGCTGGCATGACCTCCTCCCTTGTGATCACTTGTGACTCCAGTGTGACCCTCCAGGAAACTGATTTATTTTTCAGCCTCATGACCAACTGCCCAGGGCTCTGATGGGGTTTCTTGTGCTTTTTTGGAATATTTATGGGGCACAAGGTCACGGAGAGCTTCTTCCCCTAATTGTGGGTGCAAAATGTTAGACCTCCAGTGAAACCTTCGATAAGGGAGGTCTAGAGGAGGCAAAAGACCCAAATCTGCCCCAAATAAAAACAATTTTTGGGTGCACAGCAGGTTCCTCAGCCAGGGAAGCAATTCCTGCTTTCCCCTGGATCCACCCTGGATAGTTCAGGGGTCACAGGGTGATGCCTGCAGCATTTTCCCCTTCCCCAAACCCCAGCTCAGCACTGTTCTTTCCCATTTTTTTTTTTCCCCCAGGAGTGAGCTGCTCCTGCACCTGAAGACCTACAACATCTACTACGAGGGGCAGAACTTGCAGCTACGGCACCGGGAGGTGAGAAATGCCCTGGGCAGAGGGAAACTGAGGGAACTGAGAGAATCACGGAATCACAGAATGGCTTGGGTGGGAAGAGACCTTCAATCAGTCCTGTCCCACCCCTGCCATGGGAAAGGACACCTCCCACTGTCCCAGGCTGCTCCAGCCTGGCCTTGGACACTGCCAGGGATCCAAAGGCAGCCTCAGCTCCTCTGGGAATTCTGTCCCAGCCCCTCACTACCCTTCCAGCCAGGAATTCCTTCCCCAAATCCCATCCAAACCTTCCCATGGAATCCTGGTTTGATTTGGATTGGAAGGAACCATCTGGTGCCACCATGGGCAGGGACACCTCCCACTGTCCCAGTGCTCCAAGCTCATCCAGCCTGGCCTTGGGCACTTCCAGGGATCCGGGGCAGCCACAGCTCCTCTGGGAATTCCATCCAAGCCCCTCCCCACCCTTCCAGCCAGGAATTCCTTCCCAGTATCTCACCTAAAAATGGAAGGCTTTGGATTGGAGGGGACCTTAAGGATGATCTCGTTCCAACCCCCTGCCGTGGATGGGGACACCTCCCACACCCCCAGGGTCCTTCAAGCCCCATCCTTGGGCTCTGTGAACTGGAGGGACTGGATCTGATGGATCCTCTCAGTGGAGCTGGACTTGGTCTCCCAGGTACCTTCCATCCCCCTGCTCCTTATCCTGTGGAGCACTGCTGGATCCTCTGCCCAGCTCCAGGTGGGTGATGGCAGCTCCCCCATCCTGCAAGGTCACCCAGTTTTACATGATTTGTCCCGGTGAAGTCACCCTGGCTGTCCCCAATCCTGATTTGCTTCAGCACAGCTCCTAGGAGGATCCGCCCCTTACCAGCCCCAGGAGCCAGACTCAACCCAAAAAGTCACAGAACCGCAGAAAATTCGGGTTTGGGAAGACCTCCCAGCCCCCAGCCCTCGTTCCCGGCTCTTCTCCGGGTGCTGATCCCTGTCTGTGCTGCAGGAGGAAGGGGAGCTGATCGTGGAGGGGCTGCTGAACATCTCGTGGGGGCTGCGCCGCCCCATCCGGCTGCAGATGCAGGACGACAACCAACGCATCCGCCCTCCGCCCTCCTCCTCCTCCTGGCACTCGGGCTGCAACCTGGGCACCCACGGGTGAGTGCAGGGCACAGGAAGCCCCAAAAACACACACAGCCCCAAAAACACAGCCCCAAAAACACAGCCCCAAAAACACAGCCCCAAAAACAGGCAGACAGCGCCAAAAACACACTCAACCCCAAAAACATGCAGACAGCCCCAAGACATGCAGCTCCAAAATCAGGCAGGCAGTCCCAAAAACACACTCAACCCCAAAACATTCAGCCTCAAAAACAGGCAGAGAGCCCCAAAACCACACACAGACAGCCACAAAAATGCAGAAAGCCCCCAAAACACACAGCCCCAAAACATCCAGCCCTCAAAATGGGCAGAGTGCCCCAAAAACACACTCAGACCCCAAAACAGGCAGACAGCCCCAAAAACACACTCAACCCAAGAACATTCAGCCCCTAAAACAGGCAGAGTGCCCCAAAACCATGCACAGATAGCCCCAAAACACACAGCCCGAAAAACACCCCCCGGCCCCACCCCAGCTTGTCAGGGTTTGCTGATTGCACCCTCAGCTGCCTCCCCCAGGATTTTTGTCCCAGCTGGAATCAGCAGCAAGGGGAGATGAGGGGCAGAGATTCCCTGGATCCCCTCTGTGGCCACGCCCACGGAAAAGGCACCCACGGACAGGGCACCCACAACCCCTCTGTCCCCCCCAGGTCCGTGCTGAAGCCCAGCACCCTGCCGGACATCCCAGTGACGGATGCAGACCCCACACCCAGCACTGACAATCCCAGGAACAGCGCAGGTGAGTCAGGCTCGGTGCTGCCGGGATGGGTCCTGGTGCTCGGGAGCAGCTGCCTCAGCTCTGGTTTTGTTTGGGAAAACATGAACCGGGCTTTGTCCTTAACTCCAGACTCAGCTTCCCGTCCTGCTCCAACTCAGCCGCTCCCAAAACACCTGGAATTGTTTTGTTCGGTCATTCCCAGGACGGCCCAAAACTCGATGATCTCAAAGGTCTTTTCCAACCTTAATAATTCCCTGACTCCCAAGGGTTTTTTTTCTCGGGGAAGGGGCAGCAGTGAGATGCGGTGGAGCTTGGAAAGGAACAGGGAGGATGGAGCAGAGATCCCTCGTGGGATTGCAAGGAAAAGGAGGAGAAGGATGTTGGAGCTTCCCCTTCCCGGATGCTCCGTGTTCCGGGAAGAAGAATGGGAGCATTGGGACGCACGTTACCATGGGTTACCATGGGGAAGTCCCCGCTGCTGCGAAGTGTTTGTCCTCAGTGTTTGTCCCTCCCCGGTTCCTCCTCTGCGGAGGGGGAAGAGCTTGGCCGCAGCTCCGTTAACCCCTTGTGCTGGGGAGCGGGACAAGGGCTATCCCACCGGGAATTCCCGCAGGGAAAAGCTGCTGGATGCACTTTGCTCCTTCAGCTCTGGCAGATGTTCTGGCTTTTGGGGTGCTTTGTTGGGGGTTGGAGGGTAAGGAAGGATGAGCTCCTTGAGAGCAGCTGAGCCCTTGCAAAACTTGATCCATGAACCCCTATCTGTGACCCTCCAACTTTTTCCCTTTTTCTCCTTGCTCTCCTCACTCACAACAGTTTCTCCCCTTAATTAAATCTTTCCCAGGCACTGCCCACCCCACGTCACCCCACCACGATTCCCCTCAGCTTTATGGCCTCAATCCTCTGCCAGCACATAAGAAAAAAATGCTTTTTGTTACATTTTTCCCTAAAATCCAGTAAAAATCAGTGCCTGGCATGTATGCACGGCTCCTTGGAGTGCTCAGTCACAGTTTGTGCAGCTGGAGCAGCTCCTGCCGGAGATTTCTCCCTACTGCAGACATGCTTTGAATTCAAACACCCAGAGCTGGAGCCTGAGAGGTTCATTAAAAATGGATGAAGAGCTGGTTTATAATAATCTGGATCCAGGCCAGTTTTCATGCAGAGATCTGAGGCTCTTGCCCTCGTTTTCTGCTCTCATTAAAAGGAAGGAGAACAGAGAAAGTTAAATTATGGAAAAGAGAGGGAAGATGCTCGGGTTCCCAGGAGAAGGGGTTTTATCCAGGTAGCAGCATGGATTTAGGCAGTTAATTCTGAATTAATGACCTTACTTGGGAGCTGAGGGTTTGGGTTGCTTGTGTTGCTGTGGTTTAAATGTGTCCCGGGAAGTTTGCAGGGATGAAGTTGGTTCTTGGGGTGAGGATTTCTGCGTCCAAGTGGGGACTCCTGGTGGATCTTTTGCAGCAGGAAAATTCTGGAATCACAGAATCTCCTGAGTGGGAAGGGACCACGAGGAACTTTGACCCAACTCCTGGGACATGCTGTGTTGGGAACACTGCCCAAAAACTCCTGGAGCTCCAGAGGAGAGCCCCAGGCAGTTCCCCCTTTTCCCAACTTGCGCATCCCTGGAAGCGTTCTCCGAATGCTCCTGGAGCTCCAGAGGAGGACCGAGGCACTTCCCGCTGTCCGCAGTCCCCATCCCCAAGGTCCCACGGGTGTTTTGCAGCCCTCAGGCCAGCGGAGGAGGCCCCGCAGCTGATGCGAACCCGCAGCGACGTCGGTGTCCGGCCCCGCGGCAGCACCCGCACGCCCGGCGAGCAGCGGCGGCTGCGCCGGCACCGCTTCTCCATCAACGGCCACTTCTACAACCACAAGGTGAGCCCGGCCCTTCCCGCCATCCGGAGGGATCCGGGGGGATCCGGGCGGGGCTCTCAACGGTGCCTGTGCCCTGCAGACCTCGGTGTTCACGCCCGCCTACGGCTCCGTCACCAACGTGCGCATCAACAGCACCATGACCACGCCCCAGGTGCTCAAACTGCTGCTGAACAAATTCAAGGTACGGGCACCGCCCCGCGTTCAGCGATCTCGGGCTGCTCGGAATGCAGAGCTGGTGTTGTGTTTAAAAGAAATAAATGTATTTTATTAATTTTTAAATTAAATCTGTTTTATTTGTATTTATGAATATATGTGTAAAATATGCATCTGAATTATATATATACACACATCTACATTTATATATATAAATCTTTATATTCTATATATGTAATTTGCATTCAGATTATATATGAATTTTAGATAAATATTTATATTGTATATATAATCTTTACATTATATATATAATCTGCATTCAGGTTATATGTATATATCTGAATTTTTATATGTGTAAATTTTTATATATAAATGTTTCTATTATACATAAACTCTTCATATTCTATGTATAAATATGCATTCATATTATATATATGTACATATATATACATATATACACATATATACGTGTATATACATATATATGTATATATAAAATCTATAGCCTATATATATCTATGGAGTGTACCAGGGCAGAACCTGTCCCTTTAGCAGAGCTTTGTGTCTCCCCTCAGATCGAGAACTCTGCAGAAGAGTTTGCTCTGTACATGGTGCACACAAGTGGAGGTGAGTACCCCAAATTATCCCAGATGTGAGTGCCCCAAATCTCTGGATGTGAGTGCCCCAAATCCCCTGGATGTGAGCGCCCTCAAATCCCTGGATGTGAATGCCTCAAACCCCTGGATGTGAGTGTCCCAAATCTCTGGATGTGAATGCCCCCAAACCCCTGGACATGAGTGCCCCAACCCCTGTATGTGAATGCCCAAAACCCCCAGATGTGAGTGCCCCAAATCCCTGAACATGAGTGCTCCCAGCCCCTGGATATGAGTGTCCTAAACCCCCTGGCCAGGAGCGCCCCAAATCCCCATGGCATTGCTGCCCCAGCCCCGGCCCTGGCGCTGCCCCCAGTGCCAACCACGCAGTTCTGGCCTTGCAGAGAAGCAGAAGCTGCGTGGCAGCGACTTCCCCCTGCTCGCCCGCATCCTGCAGGGCCCCTGCGAGCAGGTGTCCAAGGTGTTCCTCATGGAGAAAGACCAGGTGGAAGAGGTCACCTACGATGTGAGTGTCACCCTCAGGTGGGCTTGGAAAAATCAGGGATCACAGGATCGTGGTATGGTTTGGGTTGGGAGGGACCTTCAAGCCCATCCAATGCCACCCCTGCCATGGCAGGGACATCTCCCACTGTCCCAGGCTACTCCAAGCCCCAATGTCCAGCCTGGCCTTGGGCACTGCCAGGGATCCAGGGGCAGCCACAGCTGCTCTGGGAATTCCATCCCAGCCCCTCTCCATCCCCACAAGGAAGAATTTATCCCCGATGAACAGAGACATGCTGGGGCTGCAGGAGCTGCACTGCTCCCCTGTCTGTCCATGGAAACTCCCGAACCTACGGGGAAATCCTTGTTCTGCGTTCCAAGAGCAGCTCCCAGCTCCCAGACGGAGCAGACCCCCCCAGCCTGATTGTGCCATCCCCGATCTGAACACGGCAGAGCGATTTCAGCGCGGCCTTCGGCGGAATTGCTGTGTTTCCAGGCGGGTGGGAACGGCTCCTTGTGCCATCTGCCGGCTCTCCAGGCTGGATGTGCTCTGAAATCCTGGCTCAAAGCAGGCGCTTTTGGGGTGAATTTGGGCTTAAACGGCTCTGAGACTCTGGGCTCGCTCAGACAGAGCCACCTCTCACAGCCACTGGGTGAATTAAAATAAATAAACCTTAGGTGGATCTTTTTTTCCAATAATTGTCCAGTTCTGGTTTGCTTGCACAAGCTGATGGTCACAAACATCATTTTTAAGGGTTTGCTGCAAAATTTTGGAATCTTTGGTTAAATCTAAGGGGGGAGGGGGGGGGGGGGGGGGATCTAGTTCATCACC
>VWYO01017900.1:283483-297378 GCA_013400275.1 Rhadina sibilatrix | reverse complement strand
TGGATCCTTATCCAAGTCTCCTTAGGATCGTGTAGAATGAAGTTTGGCTGATGGAAGTAGTGGCAGATTCCTGAAATATTCGGGGAGAATTTTGTTGCAGGTGAGAGGGACTTTTGAGTCCAAGAACTGCTTGCATGTCAGAAGAAAAATGCCCATTAGGGAGGTGAAAAACACCACTCCTGTATGGGGCCCTCACAGTGTGTCCAGCTGCATAAGGCAGTGCTGTGCTGTGAGCACTTGAGCATGCCCCAGATGAGCTGGGGTGTCTGTGCATATACAGGCAGAGGCATGATCCCCAGAAGGAAATTAGCCATATTACCATAGAGTGACATTGAGGTTAATCTCCCCCAAGCACATGTGGTTATATTGTTTCCAGCTCGGTAGTTAATGGGGATACAACTGCCCATGACCAAGTACAGGTAAAGTAGGCAGTAGCTGCATGAGGTACTGAAGCATCACGAAACCCTGCTATCCAGAGCTGGGTTTGGCAACACCCCTTAGAGAAGGGCTGAGTTGAGTACAACAACGTTTATGGCTGAGGCTACTGGTGTCTCAGAGATATCTTTGTTGCTTCTATTTCCTTACTTCTAGAGTCTCAAGAGATACATCTCCAGTTCCTTTCTGCCTTCTTTCCTTTCCCAATCCTTTTTCTTTCTTTCTCTCTCTCTCTCTTCTTGCACAAGAATAATAGTGGAGTGGAAATCTCCACATCAAAACTGAATTTTACCTGCACTCCTCAGAATCCACCAGCCACCTCTGACACTGCCTTGGGGAATCTCTGCTTGGTGTAGCCACATCCTTTGAGACCACCCAGCTCAAGTATGTTCACTGTAGCTAAAGCTGGCAGAAAGCCCTGCTCCCTGTCACCCTTCCTCCCTTCCCCTTCCCAGGACACTGAGGGAATGGCAGCTGCAGCAGAATTATCTGGCTGCTTTTCAGAGGAATGTGTCCCAGAGCAAAGTGAGGCAGTGGCCTCAACCACTCAGTATAATTAAACTCAAGCATCATTTTTGTGTAGCCTGTGCTGTGGCAACTGCAGCAGTTATTCCCATTCAGCTGGAAGGTTTAGAAGGCAGACCTGTGGTATTTCACAAAAGATTGTCCTTGCAGGCAGGGCCTTAAGCCATTTCATTGAATGAAATACACTCAAGAAGCGAAGAGTTGCCAGAAGGGGGAAAAATGCACAGGGTAGGACCACACTATTTCTGGCTGTAGTTCAATAACAGTTCTTGAGGCAGCACCTGATATACTGTTAGGGTGACAAAGGCTTTTTATGCCTAGTGCTTTGGCACCCTGATACCATCTCTGTTTTTTCTCTCATCTCTCTTGGGTTCCCCAGAGAGGCAATATATTGTCTTCCCTCTGGTTAAAGGGAGTAGGGGCTAATTGCATAGACAGGTCACTCTGTTTCTGCTGAAGGTGAAAAGCAAAGGGCTTGCTAATTCATGCACACAGACAGGAGGATATAGCAGTGTACTGTCAGCCATTCCAGGTACCACCAGAAAGGCAGGGTGAAGCAGCTTGGCTCAATGCATGTAGCACTTGCCAGAGCAAACCTCTGAGGCTGGGTAGCAAAAAAAGTAATGCTGATAAAGAAAAGCCAGTCATAAAGGACAGGAAAAGCAGAATAAAAGACAAGGGGTCATAGCTTGGTTGTGATATATGACCCTAAATTCTTCTAGCACATTATAGGGAAATAAATGGTGTGACCACAACACTTTTGCATCCCAGCTATTCTGGATTCAACACACTCAGTATACAAGCCAGGTAGTGAAATTGTCAAGGACAGAGCATCAAGAACAGTCTGGGATGTGCCAAAGGCACTGTGAGATCCCTTTCCACTCAGGATGGGCTCGATGTATTTTGTGCTGGAGGTCCTGAGACAGACAGCCAGAACCTGGGTCATGATTTGCTGAAAGGAACAGTGGAACTGGAGAGCCTAGAGTTGGAGCTCCTGCAGTGCAGACTTGAACTTCTTCAGGGCTTATGGTTTGAGTACTGCTGCCAATAAATGCAAAGGAAATTTGACAATCACCCTCAGCTAGTGCAGGAGAATAATATCATGTGAGTCTTACATAGTGCTTTCCAACAAGAGGTTTCATATCTGTCATTACTGATAGCTTTTTGTCTTAGGAAACAAATATATGGAGAAGGCAAATGAAGTTGTCCAAAATTGCCTGGTAAACTGGTGGTAAAACAAATAGAAAACCTGCTGCGTTTTACTGCCAAACTGAGTTCACTTGTCACACACAAGGGAACGAAACATAAGGCTGCTGTCTTCCTCTCAGTCCTGAGCTGAAGGAGAAAGCTCTCTCTGAGACTGTGGATACTGAGGTGTCCTATGCCAGGATGGCAGATGCCTGCGCTGTGTGGGTCCCATGCCCTGTGAGGATCATTGTCCAGACTGCATGTCTCACTTTGCAACTGGTCTGAAGTACTCCTTCCTCACGTGGATTGGCAAATGGTGGGGAGGTAACTAGATTGATCTCCCTTGCAGGCCTTTCCCTGGGACTTGGTACACAGTTTCCAGATGGTACAAAGCCCCTGCTGCTTGGATCTGCACAAAAACCTGTGTCTTCTTCAACCTATTTCACAACAGATTTGGCTCGCTCTTGGTCGGTTGCTATTTGTACAAATTAAGCTGAGCTGCCAGGAACGTTTGCAAACAGTGAAAAGCAAAGTGGGATGTACAAAGCAAGTCAAAATAGGTCTCAAATCTGGCAAAATTCCTGCAGGTGCTTTTAACATTTGACTTGCTGTAGCCCATGTATTACCCACCCACACACTCATTCATCCAGATTTCTCCTGCCCTCACGCCCACACACACTCACCCTTCACAGATTCATTCACCTTCTCTTCTCCCCACCATTTTCTCTTCCGAACAGTCATTCCCACACACAAATATACCCTAGACACACCCTGTGTTCCCCACATACAAATATACCCTAGACACACCCTGTGTTCCCCACATACAAACACACACACATTTTTGAGTGCTGAGTGCAGTGACTGTAGGTGGTGTGTAGCAGACGATGCTGTAATCTTATACCTATGCTGTGAAAAAGCCTTTGGGATTAGTGAGCTGGGAGCTCTGTTCTCGCTTTCACGTAAAATACCACTAATCCAGTTTAAGGGGCTGTTTCCAACCTTCCCTGAACTCTGCCATTGTTTTCCAGGGGATCTCTCTTTCTGCTCATCTTCCTCTTGCTCCACTTTGCCTTTCTCCCTATGCTTTTCCTTTTCCACATTGCTGCCCTAGACCACGGTGTTTCAGAGAGCTTGGCCGTCCCTGTATCTCTCCATGACCTAACACTGGCCCTGATTACCTCACTGAGAGAATAAGCAGGGATGAGCAATGAGCCTGCCATACAGTGTGGGGCACAGGGCAAGAAATCCTGCAAGGTATGGTGAGATCAGAGGCAGAGACAGTAAGTGGTGGGGTGGATCTTACTGCCATCCGAGCAGCGCTGAGTCCGCCTGGCATCGAGCCTGCCTCTAATGGAATGTGACCCACCGCTGGGGATGAGCTCATCTGTAATCCACTTAATTGAGTTTTATGAGCAGGACTCTAACATCAGGGAGCCAGCCTGCCTTCTTCCTAGCACTCACCCTCCTTTGCTTGCTGCCTGGGGAGGAGAAGGGGAGCAGGGGGTGCGTACACTACTCCACCAAGCCGGTGATAGTCTGGCTTCTGATTTTCTGCTTGCCCTGGAGAATGTGCAGGGAGCTGGACAGACATGCTCTTCAAGACACCCACTGCCTCATGGTGTAATGTTGTTTGCTTCTGCTGCAGAATGCTTGAATTTCCATGTGACTATTGGTAATGCTGTCAGAACTGCAGAGCCTTAAGTTTTCCCAGCATTTTGGTCTCTATGCAAGTGCTGGGTACTCAGAGGAGATGCTCTCATGTATGCATGAACCATCTTACCTGTGAGTCTGAGCGTGATGGGACAGAGTCACTCTGATCTCAGTCCTACTTTCAGTGTGCAGTGATCCAAGTGGTGGAGCTGTCAGGATCCTGTAAGAGCCTTTGTTTACACTGTAATGGCTTGCCATCTTTAGCATTTGCATCATCATTTGTTTGTACTATGCGAATTGGTCACATAAGAATGAGCTAACAGAGAAATCTGGCTGCTGTCTGCCAAGGGATTTACAGGCTTGACTCTATCTGGTGAAAGATTCAGCCTTTTCTCTTGGTGAAGCAGAACAAAGGGAGAAAGAGAAAGTGAGGGAGGGAGGCTTCCCCCCAAGGGAGTGTTACTTTCCTTGGAAAAGGCTAGTATAGACCCTCTGGAATACAAAATTTGGGATATATTCCCTTCAGTGCTGGCATAAGTGTCTATATTTGAAATAAGTACTGTCTATCAGTTCTTGTCTACTTTGTAGAAGAAAACTTTTCACGGTTTCAGATCAATTGCTGCGTACACATTGCAGAGAAGTAGCTCAGCATTTCCACAGGTCCGTAACTTAAGGGAAAGGTCATGGTATATGGAAAGAGAACTGTACTGACCTGTTAACACAAAGCCCATAACAGACCTGTGCTGGGAACAGCAGGGTCACTGCTCTGTATTGAGTGATTCTTCAGGTGTTTCTTAAAATCCCCAGACACTGGATTAATGTAAATGCATGATAATAAAAGATCTCATTTTTGTAAATGCATGCTTTTTGTCTTCACAGTTGCAAACAATACTGAAAAATTGGACCAGAGGAAATCTGAGGATTCAAAACCCAGAGAGGAAATAAAAAGAATCTATATGGATTCTTCCATATGTGGGGGGTTTTTGGTTGGTTGTTTTTATCAGGTTTTTTATTTTTGAATGGCATGTGTTTTAAACCAATCTGACATGGAGGTGAAATGACTTTCTATTGACATCCCAATGCTGAGCTGCTGTAATGACTGTCCAGGATGGTTCATTTTAACTGTACTGTAGATAAAGTGCCTGCTTTCTTCCCTTCTGCTTTCTGAAATTCAGGACTCCCTCAATTTAAAATCATAGAATCATAGAATAGTTTATATTGGAAGGGATCTTTAAAGGTCATCTAGTGCAATGAGTAGGGGCATCTTCAGCTAGATCAGTCTATTCAGAACCCAGTTCACCCTGAACTTAATATGAGTTCACCCTGAACTCACCCTGAGCCTTTGATATTTCCAGGGATGAGGCATCTCCCACCTTTCTGGGCAACCTGTTCCACTATTTCACCACCCTCACAGTTAAAAATTTCTTCCTTGTATCTAGTCTACCCTCTTGTAGTCTAAACACATTACCCCTTGACCTGTCACAACAGGTCCTGCTAAAAATCTGTCCTAATTTTCTTATAAGCCCTCTTTAGATACTGAAAAGCCTCATTAAGGTCTTTCTTCATCCATCTCCAGACTGAACAGCCCCAACTCTCTCAGTCTTTCCTCATAGGAGAAGTGTTTCAGCCCTTGGATTGTTTTTGGGACTATCCTCTGGATCTGCTCCATCAGATGCATGTTTTTCCTATGCCATGGACCCCATAGTTGGATGCAGTGCTCCAGGTGGGGTCTCATGAGAGCAGATCAGGGGAGTAGAATCACCTCCCTTTATTTGCTGGTTGTGCTGCTTTTGAAGCAGCCTGGGATGTCCGTGGCTCTCTGGGCTGAAAGCACACAGTGCTGGCTCAGGTCCAGCCTCTGATTCACCACTACCTCTTTCTCATCAGATTTGTTCACAATCCCTTCATTCCCCAACCTGCATTGATACTGGCTTGCCCCAGCCCAGGTGCTGGATGATGTACATTTCTTTGTTGAACCTCCCAAGGTTCATGTGGGCCCACTTCTCAAGCTAGTCCAGGTCCTCTGGATAGCATCCCATCCTTCAGGCATGTCAACTGCACCACTGAGCTTGCTGTCGTCTGCAAACTTGCTGAGGGTGTGCTTGATCCCCTGATTGTATTGATGAAGACATTATACAGTACTGGTTCCAGTACAGACCCCTGAGGGACACCACTTGTCACTGGTCTCCATCTGGACATTGTGCTTGTGGTAGTAGTTGAATACTACCCTCTGGCTGGGATTATCTAACTGGTTCCTCATCAGCTGCTGTTTTTCAAAGAAAGTCTTTTTGTCTCACAGTCACCTACAATGTGAATCCAGCTGGGTCAAAAATTCTAGTGTCTTTCTTCTTTTTTTCCAGACTTTTGCAAAATAAACCCTGCAGGAACAAAGCATTTTTCCAGTGTCTAGCATCTCACTCATGCATTTCCCCTCTGTCCCAGCTCCATGTACACGTATGTGTTAGGAAGGGCTCTACTCACAGACAAGGACTCTACTACTCTACTGCTACCAACGCAACAGATAAATTTGTTGCAAATCGCTGAAAGACTGGTATTCAGTTGGACAAACTTAGACAGAGACTGCCTTGGAATCAACAAAGATACTTTTTTTTTTTTTTTCATACCATTTACTTTAAAATCTGCAAACAGTCATCCCAGCATTAAGTGAAGTCCCCAAATGTCCATGCAATCTGGATAGAGGTAACACTGTTCCAATGAATCCAATGCTGGAAATACATTGTCCCACTTACATACATTCTTCTGCCATGTCCTTTCCCTGTGAAACTCTTAACATGATGTTCGATGCTATTTAATCCCTTGAGTAATACTTCGCTTCAAAAATGGCAGGAGACCCTTGGTATTGCCTCCGACTCTCTGTTTGTAGGATCTGCACAAAACATATGGTACATGGAGAAAGGAAGAGCTGTTAAAAGGATGAAAGCTGTTCCAGTAAATGTGGTTGTTAGGAGCCAGTGCAATATCTGTCAGCGATGAAAGCAAAATATTTTAGGGTATTTGTAGTTTATGGCACAAACATTTTTTAGAGAAGTTTGGTAAAAATAATTTTTTTGAGAAGTACACTGTCCAGGAAATTTCTGCTGTCATGTCTTGTAGCACTAGAAATGTTGACGTTTCTGCAAAGATCTGCACAGTGTTTCACTCCGCCACCACTTCAATCCCAAAGAAAAACTTGTGTATCATTTCCTACCTGTCCATAATAGCTGGCCTAAGACCCTCTCCACAGCATTTGCCTCATGTTTAGATGTCCAAGCAATAGCAGGAGATATCTTATCTAGGACAGAAATAATTGCTGCTCTTTCCTCTTTCTTCCCCCACTTAAATATCTCCCTTCCATGGCGGTTTTCCAGGTTTGCTGGTGTGGCTGAGCTAAAGGCAGGAGACAGAGTGCTGAGAGGGACTGTGCTGTGCTGTGCTGTGCTGTGCTGTGCTGTGCTGTGCTGTGCTGGGGAGGTCCATAAGGCCTTCATCAGCCGTGGAAGGTGGTGCATCTCACCACTCTCAGTAATAAATACACAGCTTGGCTCTTCAGCCTTGCCCTCCTCCAGTGAGCTCAGCACATACATCTACAAAACACCCACTCACATGTATGCCTATAAACAAGCAAACAAATCGTGCTACCTAAAAAACTAATTGAACAATTCCTCCTACAGACTGGAAAGGAAAAGAAGAAAAGACAACAGTGTTTTTTTCTATTTCTGAAATATTGAAGAGCTACTTAGCTACTATTGTGACAGAAAGGTGGATAACTAACATAGTAATGCTAGTAATAACACGGTAAGAAAGGAAGAGGAGAAACTGTAGAAGACAGAGAGAGAGAGAAAGAAGCTTTGTGTTGTGTCTCTGTCAGCTTGATTAGTGGCTTTCTCCTGAATCCTCAATGGAGTGGCCTCCATGGGTCAATCTCATTAGAGATAAAAATGGAAGAGCTGCAGGAGTCCACACTGAGCTTTACCTAGAAAGTTTGAAAGCAGGGCCACTGCTCAGGCTTGGAGGAACAAGAATAAGGTGAGGAGGTGACTGAGGTGGAAATGGCTGTGACAGAGCAACGACCACTGACCAAGCAACCAAGAAACCTATTTGTTCAGGAAGGCACCAAAATCCAGGTCTGTTTCTAACAACAAATCAGTGGCAAGACACCATGACAAGTAGATGCTGAGCAGACAATTTTCCAAATGAGCCGGCTAACCCATCCATAGGTGACATTTCCCTACAGGTTCTTGGAGAGTGCATCAAAGGTGATTCTAAAAAATGAATCTATTTCACAACAAGCAAGTAAGGTTTTAAGGTCAGCAGCCATCATGGGGCAGCATGAGGCCTACAAAACTTTCACAAGGAAAGACACTTAAACAGCATTCAAAACCATCAGGATCCTTAGTACTGTTGTATTTGATCTCAAAAAGAAATTGTCAGGAAGGTGGAAAAAGTCTGGAGTTCCCAAGGGCAGCTGAACTAGTATCCCAATCTGTTTTCTAGGGAATATTTTCCATGTGGAAGATTACCAGGTGGCTATCACAGGTATCAGGAAAGGAGTCAGGAAACTCATATGCTGTATTCGGTCTGCAGTTGCTACATGGAACTGCCCTGGGTTTCTCACTGTAGAAAGGGGCTGAGTGATGCTTTCCTGCCTCAGGGGTAGAGTGACATTGGGTCCTGCTTGTGAAATGCTCTTCTATCCTCTAGTGCAACACAGCATGCCAGTGCTGTGAACAGGGTTACAGATGGAGTTGTGGACTCTTGGCATCTGTTCCTGGGGGCAAGAGGGGAAGAGGCACATGGGGATATGTGGTGTGTGGGAGAAGTTTGTAGTGGATCTGCTCCTGCTCTATCAAATCTGTGGAGAGAAAGAATGGGACATTAAATCTCACTGCATGGATTTTGCAAGGTTGGTGGTGATATGAGCTTCCTGCAGTAGGTCAGGGTCAATTTCTGTATTGTCAGGAGTGGTCGTGTGCTTTGGTTTTAGATATTTTTGTGGTAGGTGCTGACAGGTTGGCAGTGTCAGAAAACCACTGCTTCACACTTCCAATGGGATTATAACTTAAAAAGGGACAAAACACTGAAGGGCATGGGAGTTTCCCGTGACTTCTTCAGTGCTACTTACAATACACCTGTTCTATCTATAGCTGTCATAGCCAGAGGTACCACACTTCCACCTCAAACCCTCTGAGACACCTCTAAAATGGGATCCTGTGTCTATGCTGTTCTTTGCTTACATCCCTCCACTCCAGTTGCCTGTGATCTCAGTTGCTCTTGGCTCAGCAGTCCTTTTGTTTGGAGCTGTGTGGCCCTGTGCTGATACAGGCAGTCAGACAACGTTCTCAAAGCAAGGTATGGTTAATCAAAGTAGTATCACAGGCCATTAAAGGAAAGCCTTTCTTTTAGTCCCCTCTGATAGTAGGATAACTGCTTTTGCTTTTCCAGTCCTTCAGTGGATCAGTGTTTTTTTGTGAGTTTGAGCTCCACAAAAATATTTCATTTCTTGTGTCTCTGAGGAAATTGTCTTAGAGGCATATTGATGATTTGGTCCAAATTCTTAGGAAAAATTCCCCTCATGACATAGAATTAATGTTTTTCCAGGAATTATAGCAAGTTACTCTCTGTTAGAGACCCTAGTTGTGTTTAGTTAAGGTGCTTGCTTAGAGCTAATAAGCCGGTTTTCTGTTTTTGTACCAATGTGGGTTTGTTTGTTTGTTTGTTTGGGGTTTTTGTTGTATTTTTTGTTTGTTTTGGTTTTGGTTTTGGTGGGTTTTTTTTGGTTGGTTGGGGTTTTTTTTGTTGGTGTTTTGTTTGTTTGTTTGTTTTTGTTGGCTTTTTTTTAGTAACTCTTTCCTCTGCAGTTTTTCTTTAAAGCCTGCTCTATGGAGGTAATAAAAATCCTTGCAGTCCAACAACACCCTGTGAAAAAATTCCTGTTTACCTGCTCTATAATATCACTGATCAATGCCAGATCCTTCATTACATTTTCATTTTAATATTTAGTTCTGTTTTGAGGTAATCTGGACAAATCAAATGAGGATATGAAATTTAATTTTGCAGAGGTCCTCCCAAAATTGCCAGCCAATTACTCTGGTCTGAATCAATGGCATGCAAGAGAAGTGCTCTGTGTTGCATCCTCTAATTCTCACTGTTGGCAATCTCCATTGTGTAGAGAAGCTCACAGAGGCATACATTCATTTTAATATTCCCATTAGAACAATCCTGCTAATACAAGTGATTTAAGCACAGACTTTTGTTGTAGAAATAATAGCTTAAGTGGAAGTGGAACCTCCTCTATACATCTTTTTTTTTTTTTCTTTTGAAATCTCAGGGCCTACAGCATATTACATGTCACAGGAAATATCAGTGTAACTGCATATTGTAATTTGCTTGCAGCACGTATTGTGGAACGTATCAATGAAGTGTTTGACAATGATAGCAGTACAGGAAAAAATCTTTTTTATGATCTAGCAGATTTTTTTATCAAGCTGTTTAAGTCTCTTACTATTTGTTGGTGGTATAATATCATAACAAGAAGCACTATGTAACTAATGCTGCATCCAAAGTGAAAACATTCCTTATAATGTCGCCTGGCTTGTAAAATAAAATCTTTCCAGAAAAGGCCTTTTTACCTAAGAGACAGGCATTTACGTGATCAAGGACTTCCCTCCACATCCTCCCATCTCTGCAATCAATTGTGTAGTTGTGAATGATGGAGTCTACAAATGGAAATGTCAGGCAGAAAGTGTTTATGCAATTTTGAAAATAATGTAGATACTGTAGTTGAATCTTAGAGAGATAAGATTACACTGTATGTGTCTGTTTTTGTGTCTGTGCGTATGAGAGAAAGAGCAAGAGGGAGATTACATTGTGTTAGAAAAAAGGAATGACAGTGTATAAGAGAGAGATAAAATTGTGTTTTCAGGGCCTCTGTGTCAGAAAGATTTCATTGTGCAGGTGTGTGTGTAGCTGTCCTTATGCTAGAGAAGGTGTGTGTGTGTTTAGAGGGAGAGATGATGGTGTATTTACATTGTAGGCATGCCGTGTGTTAGCGAATGTATGCATGTGTGTGTGTGCATGTGAGTAAGAGAGCCTGTGCTGTGCATTAAACATTTAGGAAAGTCGTACCACGTAACTCTGCTGCAATTTTGTTTCCAAAGGAAACCACTGTCAGAGTTCTAGAAACATTTTTCGGAAATTCTGAACTTCCTAGAGCATCTTGTACTTTTTTATTCAAAGCAAATTTAGTAGTTCCTATTAAAGTATTTGTTGAAGAGGCAAAGCTGTATCTAGGGGAATATGAATTATAAAATTTTGCCTGGAAAAAAGTCAGTTGGAATAAATGTTCATTTCATTGATGAACAGCACTTGGAGTAAACAGAAAAAGGCAAAATTATCAGAACTTGCATTTTGCCCAAAGCAAATTTTAATGTCACTTGTTGGGTATTTCAAGATAAATTCATTCAAAACAGTAAGTAACCAAAAAACATCTTTCCTTCCAGAAAACATGAACATGTAGTGGTGATTCAGAAGCTAGGAGTTGTGATATATACCTACATTTTTTAAGCAGAATGCATTATATCCTTTTCACAAGTAATTTGTGAATCTAAACTCCCTGATAAAAGCACCCTTTTTTTTTTTTTTTTTTTTTTTTTTTTTTTTTTTTAAATACAGAAAGTAGTCATACGTTACCTCTTCTCAACGTTATCTTCGTTGAGAAGAGGTAAGGTATTGGATATGCTAGGAAAAAAGTATGGCTGAGACACAGGAGGGGGAATTAGGATGTGCTGAAAAGAGGAAATGGATTTCTACTGTCTTCTCCTTCACTTGGACTTCCCCTGCATCTTGACAGCAATGCCTCTGCTTCCCTGTATGTGAGTCGTGGCCAGCTCTCAGCATAAGACACCCTCTCTCTGTACAGCTCTGCTAGGGGCACATGGTCCCATTGGATGCACCCACACTGTGTTCTGCTTCCATGGACATGGGCTGAGTTTGTGAAGCACTGTGGCACTGGGACACAACAAAGTTGAGCCCACTTTCTGTGGCCTGTAGTTTAGGCACTTTAGCTATTTTCACCTTACTCAGGAATAAAATTGAACTGGACCACTGATAAATGCTTAAAATGTTTTAATCTGACCAGAGCTTCATCATTTAGGTAACTTAGGCTGCCGTGTTGTTGTGTTGCTGCATGCATACATGTGAGAGGAGGTCTCCCTGTCCTCTCCTGCTTACAATCCCAAAGGGGCCTGGATACTCCAAACTACCTCACATAGTATGTAGAGGAGAGCTGAGTGGTCAGGACTTGCTTCTGCTAATCTGAATGCAGCATCTGCACGTAGGCTGGTGTTCTCCACAACTGTGATTCATGTGCCCATCACTTCCATGTCATGGCAACCTTAGAAAAAGCTGTTGGACTGCCAGGACTGCCACCACAAAGATTTTTAGAGAAGCACTTGGCATCCTTCGCATCTTCTTCTAACAAGGGGAAAATAATCTGCCTTGAAGTGTGTAGAAATCTTTCAGTCCTGCAATGACCTGTACAAGAGGCAGGAAGAAGGTGGGAGGGTGCACAAAGGCATATTTGTGTTTGGTCAGCAATGATTCTTGTCTCCCTGGGATGGAGTCCAAACCTTAATGCTGGCAGCCTTTTACTGTCAACAGCCATAAATCCATGAACTCCTTGTTATAAACTGAGGTCCCTCCGTGTCATTCTGTAGGACACTTGTTGCAATTCAGGAATGGTTAACTTCTATCTGTAAGTTTTCCTTCTTGGTCTACAGCAATCTCACTTCTAGTTGCAAGTTTGATGACAGGCTCAAGGCATGAAGAAAGGTGAGACTGAATATTGAAGAGAAGGACACAAAGTCACAGAGCTCTTTAATCTGTTTCAGCACTAACCCAAACAGAAGCCATCCTGCAGCCATGCAGGGTAGCCATTAAACATCTGCACCACTTTGTGCTATCACATGATGAGTCTTTCCCTATCTCTCATGCTCAAGTAAGATGATATGCAGACATCTACTCAAGCAGTTAACTCTCCCTGTGCTCATTCCCCAAGAGAACTAGGCTGTCTAACTTGGGACCGTGCAGGTTTCAGTGGTGGTGGAATGTGGCTCTGCTATGCTTAGACAACACCTGCACATCTTGTCTCGGTGTCTTGTCTCCACGTGTCTCTGCACAGTAACACCCAACACATCCTCCCCTTCATACTATGATATACTTTGCTGGATACTCCAAACTACCTCACAGGTTCTCTTGAGAACAAGGTTCTTGTATGCTCTTGTGTTTATGTGCACTGCCAGGTTTGCCACCTGTCAGCACCTTCTTGTGATTCTTCTTACATTTTCTCCTTTTTTGCAAAGCCACAGCTCCTAGAGTCAGGTGGTTGCATAGAAGTTCTGTCTCTTTTTAAAAGAGGTGCAGATTTGTAGCTCTTTTCGTTGTGGAAAAAAAGCTTGTAAGTGTAGTGTTATAATGGATTAAAAGAAACAAAATGAAAAGACACAATCTTTCTTGTTTAGTTGCTTGATTTCTATGTCAACTTTATGATTTTTTGGGGGGTGCACAGCTGAGGTTTTTATTTGCACAATGTAGATTTTGCTACACCTTTGTATGCACATGTATCTTCTCAGCTGTATATATAAAAATATACATGCATTTGGTGTAGATATACATGTGTACACCCACACCTGCCAAGTGCACATATTCCCTTCTCACAGAAACTTCCTCTCCTACTCTGTCTTTCTTCCACACATTTCCCTTTCTGCAGCTTATGTCCACCACCTTCCTCTGAGTTATGGAATCTCCACTATTGCTTGTACCGAGTAACCTTCTCCCCCGCTCTCCCTCCCTCCTCTCCTTCACTCCAGGAAAGCTCTTTCTGATTCTCTTTTCACTGGTGTCTGGCATTCGTACCTCTGTAGACAGAGAATGGCAAGAAGACAGTGACGTGAGCAGACAGAATAACCGGGGAATAAAAAGGAGTTGGTTGAGAATCTGTAATTAGAAGCCCAATTTCCATTTCCTTCTCAGGCACTTTAGAATCCCTTTCAGGGGTTTCTTGACTGTCTCAAAATTGAATGTCATTGAGATTTTTTTTT
>VWYO01017900.1:268732-283459 GCA_013400275.1 Rhadina sibilatrix | reverse complement strand
TTTTTTTTTTTTTTTTTTTTTTTTTTTTTGCATCCTCTTGTTTCCTTGGCAACAAGTTGGTGATGCAGGAGCTAGAAATGTGCTATGTCTCCGTGGAGATGTTGGCGTGGGTGTGCCATGGTGACATCCACGATGGACGCAGAGCTCTGCCAGTCCTACCCCACCCCTTGTATTAAGCACCACGGGCCCAACCTCAGAGGTGACGCTTTTATTTTTAGCTTCATAGGTGTTAATCTTCTCTCTTTTCATGACGATGGGTCCAGACGTCTCAGTTACATCAGCACAAATTGACTGACTTGAAGAGGGCTGTTCGGGCCAAGCCTTTAGGTTTCTATTCAGGAACTTAACTCAGAAGAAATTACACTCCTGTCATGGATTGCACCCATTGCAATGATTTGAATCCTTTTCATTCTCTTGGGGAAGAAAGTTACCAGTCATTAATGAATAGGACTGTGAATCAGAGCTCCTACGTTTTATTTTATTCTAAATGATGATGTTTCACTCTTTCATACCTCCAGGGCTGCTCATTTGGAATGCAAGGAAGCTGCTGTCACTCTTGGCCTGGGACATGGGAGATTAAATTTCACTGAGATGTTTAGCTGGGAGATTCCAAAGCAACTTATTTGTATACTTCCATAAGACAAAACTGTCTCATCCAAAGAGTCTGTTGTTCAGATGGCTTAGCCCTTGACTGGGTCTGCCCACGTGACTCACTAGTAATGTTCAGCACACCCAACATCTTTACAATATGTTTTTACTGTGCACATAGCCAGTTCAACCTTCTTATTGTGCATTTTGTCTTTATCAGTGTTCTGGCTGCAAGCCAAGACCCAAACTCTCCTTTGATGTAACTCTTGATACGTACAATAGCGGAGTAAGGGCTGGCCTCAATCTCATCAAATATCCAGAGATCCTGCTGCTTTTTTTGTCTTGTTTCATTTTCTAGGAGGCTTTATGACATCACACAGTGGCTATGATGTCAACAAGGAACCCTCTGGGTAGGCTTTTGAGAGGTTGCTATGGATCTTTGTACTGCCAAATGACTGCAACTTTATCCCAACGGGTTTTGCAATAGGGCTCATCCATGCAGCAATAAAGCCAAGTATCGAGTTCTTCTTGCCAGAAAGACCAATTAAAGGATTAAATGTGAAAAGCTAAAACCCATAACAACCATACTGACAGGGTTTTCTTTTCCTTTTTAGACTGTAATCATCTTTGCAGCATATTGTTCTGGGGTCAGCATCCTCAGGGATACATTGGTGCAGCAAATGATGGAAAGAAGCTGGAGAAAAGAACCAAAGCAAATACAGCCAAGGCAAGATAAGCTTCTCTTCCAGCCATGCTGGCAGATGTCTTTTGCCTTCTTTCCTACACTTCTTAAATATTTCGAGCACAGACTGAGTTTATTCAGCTTCCAAGATGTGTTCTTGTTCAAAAGGTGTTTTATTGTGTGGAGCCAGAGGAAACATGAGGAACAACCAGGCACCGACGGCACACTAAGAAGATGTGTCATTGACACAGCATGTCAATGAGAAGTAAATCCAGATTCTGTTTTTAAGGACATTATGTTCCAAGAGAGGTACATAAATCAGACTAAAATGCCTTGCTCATTGGATCAGAATCTAGCATTTAGTCCTGGCTGCCACTGAAATCCAGGTCAGATGTGTCTTTTTACTTGCACTTTTGTTAACAGATGAGAGGAGCTGACACATCTGTCTCACACCAGCATTGTATCTAATGTTGTCTAAAGGAGGTCTTCTGCCTCAAGGAACCAGCAGCCCTTAGGTGTGATCTGATAAGATGCAGAACACCGTAATGGAGACATTTCCAATAAGTTTCGTGGGGAGAAAGCCAAACTGCATGTTTGGCTGCATGTTTGCTGGGAATGGAAGCGATACAGCAGTGCCCACAGCCTAAAACCTATTATGTGAGGAATATACCTGGAATAAACAGTAAAGGTAGTGGAAGCTGTTGTTGGAATACTCGGTAGACGGACTATGTCTAAATCACATGACTAAAACTAAATAGAGAGAAAGATGAGCTCAAAAACCTAGGCAGAACTGTTCTATGGGACTTCCTTTTTCATTTAGTCTCTTTTTTCCTGAATTCACTAGCAGAAAGTGTCTGCAGTCTGCAGAAAATTTGAAATAAAACACTGCAGTGTTTATGTGTCTGGCCCAATAACTGTTACTGATTTTGCAGGAAGAATCAGGGGTTTCCCCAGAGTAAAAACCCTGTTCTTTCTCCTGATCTCCCATTTCTGGAGCTGTAGGAATGAACTCTACACTTACTAGGAGCACTGCAAGGAAGATCCTGCCAGCTCAGATTCTTCTCCATTTTGAGTAGTTACAGGGAAATCTCAGAGCAGTTTTATCCATACCAAACAGCCAGAGATTCCCCATGTCTTTTGAAAAGAGAGTATAACATGAAATAAAGTTCAGTCCAGATTCTTCTGACACCTTTTCCTGCTGTGTCCTTCTTGCACTTGTTAGCACCCCTTAGTGCTAGGGACTGTGTACACAGAACACATGAGAGACCTCACCCTATCTCTTGCCCCCCAGAGATTAGACCAGTATGCACCAAGTATGGGATTGCCTTTGATTTCTCTTCTCTTCCCTTTCTTCCCCTGACTTGAGATTCAGCAGCTTCTGCAATGTGACAAGTTCCTGTCAGCTGTCAGGGCACTAAAATAAAGCTTTATCTTGTCTCCACAGGCCTGAATGACAGGGCTGGCAATAGGTGCACTTCAGCCAGGCAGCCACTCCTGCCATATGCTCTTCCAACCTCACTGCATGCTAACACAGCAATCTGTAGCATGGCAGATTTGCTGTTTTTCCTTGCAAGACCTACAAAAGGAAGCAACCCTGGTTCCTATCTCTTCCTATTGCAGTATCTTACTATGCTGGATTGCAATACTATTTTTTTACCTTCTTCCTCCAGCACTGAGTGAGAGTCAGAGTCAGACTACCAGTCTAATGCTAGAGAATGAGAATCCTGCTAATTCTTTCAAACTAGAATTGACTGAAAAAATGGCCTTGGGGCACACATCATAAATTGAGTTGAAGCCATG
This sequence comes from Rhadina sibilatrix, assembly GCA_013400275.1. Taxonomy (NCBI): domain Eukaryota; kingdom Metazoa; phylum Chordata; class Aves; order Passeriformes; family Phylloscopidae; genus Rhadina; species Rhadina sibilatrix. Next base: position 280,389 of record VWYO01017900.1, on the reverse strand, counting down.
CACCATGAGGTTAGAGGGGAAAAAAACCTCAATATATCTTCCTTTAGGGAGAGAGGACATTAGGTATTCACACTTCAAGCATTCCAACTAATCCTCCTTATTCCACAAGGCTAATTTCAAAATAACATTTATATGGCATGGTTTGCTGGGGAGGGCACTGATGAATCAGTTAGCTGCCCTTTATAATAACCACCACTGCTTCCTAGACTGCTCTTTTCTACTGCCTTGTCTGCCAGTCATCTCTGTGCCACATGCTCCTTATTCAAAGGGCACCTGTTGAATAACCATGAAGCAAAGTGACAGAGCAGGGGCAATAAAAAAGGTGAAGCACAAATGCATAGTGCAGTTTTAACCACTATATTTCTGTGGTCTTGCTGTAGGGACATGGGGATTGTGCTGAATGACTGTGCTGATGCTTGAATGAGGAATGATAAGCCTGTAATTTACTTGCATGGCTGTGTGACTGCTTCCCGCTGAGCAGGAAAGCCTAGATGGGTGTTTTGAGCCCTAACAGTGCAGCAGCTCTCAGCAGTTCTTTGCTACCAGAGGCATCACACACATCATTTGTCTGAATGTGCCCTACACCACAGGTTTGGGTTAAATATTGCTGCCCAGTAACAGCTGGGAAGTCCAGAAATTGCAGAAGGAATATGTTTGCAGGCAGTTGCTGTGGGAGTAGCTTCTGATGGGTCTGAAATGCTATTCACTGATTTGGAAACTCATCCATGGAGCAACTTCTATTAAAAGTGCACTACATTAGCAAAGCAACCTACCCAACATGCTGGTGATTCTGCTGACTCAGAATGTCTGCCTGTCCCTGTCATGAAGAAACTTCAACTGCCTATCTCATGCCATGCCTGACAATGAGGCAGCAGTCACAAAGATAGCTCACCCTCCAAGAGTTTTGTAAATATCATCTCTGGGTAGATGGCAGAGAAAGATTCAAATTAGTGAAGGAGAGACAGAGAAAATCAAGTATTACTCACTCTCTTTAGCAGCTTGAGTATGATCATCTTTGAGTAGACCAAAGGTCCATCTAATTCACTGTCTTTATTCAGGAGCCAAAACTAGGGGCGGAGAGAAGCAGTAAAAGAAACAACAAAGATGCTTCTTCTCCCAGAACTCTTCCAGCCTGTAAGAGTTTTCAGCACTGATACTTTCTGAGGTAGAGAATATCTGACTGAGCAGCAGACACTTAATTTTGAAAGAGCCATAGCAAGTTCTGTTTCTTTCCTTATGGATAGGCCAAAAGAATTTACTCGGGGTTACAGGAGTCAAATGAGGGAACCATGCAGGTTCAAGGAGATGGCTGTCAGGGAGAGTTTATGAAAAGTATATTGGAGGGGAATTATTAAGAACATGGGGTAGATTGGGGGATATTGTGTACCATGGGGTCACAGTATAAGAGTTTTTCCACCTATGACTTCAAAAGAATCAGATTTGAGACATTTCAAAAAGTGTCTTCATCACACGCAGTAATGTTAATTACCTTAACCGTGGACATGTTTGGCAGACTAATAACAAAGATGAACTATGATGTATTTCAAAGGGACTTAAAGATCAGTGAGGATTTTGTTTTCTCCTTTAGGAATGTGGTAATTGAGAAACTGAAGTAAATTTATCAAAGTCCCAAAGCATGTTAGGAGCAGTAAATACATCGCTGCTGTGAAAAACAGATATGGAACTATTTGAAATTGTAAAAGAGTGAGTGCTTTCTAAACACTCCAGTGAAAGCATATAGCCTTTAAATAATTTGAACTCTGGGCTAAGCCTTAGAAAAATAGATAGGGCTGTTGCCAGGGCATAAATGTGCATATATTGAGAAAACGTTGTTGCTCAGCTTTATACATGTTCCTGTTAAAGAATTGTTTCCTGAAGTCTATGAAAATGTCTGTTTGTTTCAGGAGATAATGTTGATTTACTTTAAGCTTTACTTAAAAGCAATTGAACACCAGGATTAGAAGAAAGCAGCAGAGTCTATTAGATCCTTGACTGAGGTGACTGAGGGGAGAACAAAGTGTGGCTGAAGTCAACGATAGTGTAACTGAATTGGGTTCATTTGTATGGTGCAAAGAAATTTGAAAAACTGAAAGCAAGTGGTTCTGCATCCAAATTTGAAACCCACTTGTTAACTAACATTTATCAAGGCATATTTTGGACATCTGAGGATTTCTAACTTTGATACTTCTATGGATTTACCTCCTAGGGAGAGGTAACAAAGCAAACAAAACCCCCATGGGTTTATGATTGGAATGCTTGGATAGATTTTGCAGAAATGCATGATTGCATTGGATATAATTAAAGAATTTTAAATCTTCAGTATCGTTACTGAGTTTTGCTTTGGGATTTGAAATACAGTGTGTGACTACCAAGAAGAATTTCTGTCCACTTAATAGCATTTCAGGAGAGGGTAGAAAGATTTACTATCTCTTAAGCCTTTTAATAATGTCTTTGTAGAAACTGTGGTGAAATTCTCAGTATTAGGCAAAATTGCATGTCCAGCACAAACAGCTTTGATATGTAGATTATCCCACTGCTACAAGAAAGAAATAAAGTATTGTACAATAGAATGTTGGTGGAAGTGACAAGAAAGTGTGGTTTAAGATCAGTTTTAAGTCAAAGAAGATAAAACAAATGCTTCCTAAATTTGTTGTGTGTAAAGGAATAGGGCTTTAATGCTGAGCATGACAAAATTTTTCAAAGTACAAAATCATCCTTTAGTTTTCCTGGGATGCGACACCTGTGTGCTTACACAGACAAGGTCTGTTGATGTCCTAGGAAATGAGGAGACAAATTTTGGGCCAGTGAGTTTGTACTGCATGTGAAGAAGATCTGATAAGAGCCTGCATGAGTTTGATGAGATGGTAAAAAGGGAGATCCAGCAAAGTCTCATTTCCAGTGGGCACAGTATGATCAAAATTAAGTCAGACAGAGTAGCTCAGCATCCTTTGGGGAGACCATTTTGAGTTCTTGGATGGCTAAACATACAAAGGAGGCAGCTTTTGCCAAAGATGTAAGAATTAATAACTTTCACTGGCTTCCAAGCAACAACACTAAATGAGCTTTGTGTTTCAGCAGCTTTCCTCTCCCTGTTGGGCTGTTTTAGCCTATTAGTTCCCAAGGGTTACAGGAAATGCTGGAAGACCTTGAGGGCATCACCATGCCTCAAGCCATGGCTTGGTGATTATTGAGTTTAATGCAAGAATGGAAATGGCCATGCCACCATGTTAACATTTTAACATTCCTTGTTAATGGCTGGCAGCTAAGTAAGGAAGGGCCTGGCCTGTGTCATGTGCAATATGGAGATTATCTGACACTGTCGGGTTGTTAAATTTTTGTGTTTTGTGTTGCCTGAGGACTGAGTATTTTGCTTTCTCTGATTTATTTTGCTTTTAAGCTTTTAGCCTTAAGAAGGAAATTAATGACATATAGTTTTAGGCAGAATTCAGTGCTGTTCTTGAACAGAATCATAGAATTGTTTGGATTGGAAGGGATCTTAAAGGTCATCTAGTTCAAAATTCCTGACATGGGCAGACACCTTCTACTAGACTGGGTTGCTCCAAGCCCCATCCAGCCTGGCACTGAACACTTCCAGGGATGGGGCATCCACCAGTTTCCTTGGCCAATGTCTTCCAGTGCCTCACCACCCACACAGTAAAGAATTTCTTCCTAGTACCCAATGTAAACCTACCCTCAGTTTGAAGCCACTGCCCCTTGTCCTGTCATATTACATGCCCCTGTTAAAAGTCCCTTTCCATCTTTCTTGCAGGCTCCCTTCAGGTACTGGAAGGCCACAATTATGTCACCTTGAAGCCTTCTCTTCTCTGGGCTGAACAATCTCAACTTTTTGAGCTTGCCTCATAGGAGAAGTGTTCCATCTCTCCAACCATCTTGGTGACCCTCTCTGGGCTCATTCCAACAGGTCAATGTCCCTCCTGTGCAGAGGACCCCAGAGCTGGGTGCAGCACTGCAGGGTGGGGTCTCAGAGAGCAGAGTAGAGAAGCAGAATCCCCTCCCTTGCCCTGCTGACCACGCTGCTTTTGATGAAGCCCAGGCAATGCCAGTGTTATTTTTGAACTGTGACTAACTTTGCGAATACTGGACATATATAATTTGCTTTTCTAACTTTATAAAGAGCTAACACAGACCCCTGACTTGAAAAGAACTCTAAAATGAGAAAGCTCAGAATTACACTTCCTGAAGCAGATAAAATTGTATTCTCTTGTAGGTATTCTTAACAATAGAACCTTTCAATATATGATGATATGATACAGATAAGATTGTCAAACTCTCCATCATTTACTGTGGAACATTGTTCATATTTGAGCTTAGCTTTCATAACAAACAGAGAATGAACTTCTTTTTCCTCCTCTCTAGCTGAATAAATTAGGGCAACATGGATGTATTACCCTTCAAATTTTATAGCATACATTATTAAAACAAATTTAAACTTGACCCCACTGAGATGAACACACATGAGAAGACCACCAAGGTCAGCATGCTTGTCTTCTCTGATGTAGGTGGTAAACGAATGCCTTTTTCCTCCTTTCTCCCTCAAGCTGAAGGAGACCTTTCCCCCTCCTCTGAGCCCCGTATCTGTTGTGTCATTACTAGAGCAGGCATAAAGGTCTCTGTGTGCTTGACTGTGGGTTCTCATCACCTCCCTTGCTGCTTTCTGCTGCCTTCTGCAGGCTCAGAAACCCTCTCTGGCCTCTACTTGTGTCAGGCTGTGCCTCAGATACTGGGCAGAGGGGACTGACAGCTCTGGGTGGCACCTACACCAGGGACAAGCTGAGTGAATTGTGCATGCAGGTTGTAGGGCAAAGAAAGGGGTGCAGCAGGTGGGAAACAAGACTGGCAGCATGTCACATGCTTCTCTAGCATGTCCCAGTGCCAGGTGTGCATGGGATATGGCACTTTGTTGCATAGAACAGTTATGTCAGGTAGGGAGTAGGGCTGCTTTGAGAAATTAGGTTGCTCCTCTCCAGAAAGTTTCTCTTTCTCCTTGCCACCAGAATTGCTTGGGGAAGAAGCTAATCCCTCAGATTTACACAGAAAATTCACCACCATGCTTGGAGCAACTGCTAAACCTCCAGAAAATCAGAGTCCAGAAACATAGCTCGGTATCCTGTAGAGCTGAGCTAAAATAGGGCCTTTTGCTGTAGTGCAGTTTTCCATGCACGGGGCAGCAGATTTGGATTCCTGCCTGCACAGACCTGGACTCTTAATAAAATTCCATCTGTGTTTCCTGCCCTCTGGGGTGAATTCCTTTGGCTAACAGTGAGCTCTTGGAAAAGAAATAATAGTTGCTGTACCAGGGCACTCTTAAGAAGGTTGGGTATGGTGTGGATCTGCTAATGTAGAACTCTTCTAATGCATACACACAAAGCACAGCTCTGATGTTGCTAGAAAATAATCTACAGGAAATTTAGCTATGAATTTCCATTCTCCACTATTGATGTTTTTATGGATTAAATGGAGCAGTTTTTAGCATATACGAGTTTTTCAGTCCCAACCTAAAATTCATATAGTTTGATACAGACTTGCATCAATATCACTGTGGGTGTATCTCCCACTTCTAGTGGCAGTGTATTTAAAGGGAACTGTTACAAAATTTTAGCTGTGGTGAGACTGAACTATGACCCATTCTCTGTCCAAGCCCTGTGCTCTGCATTTTGGACAGGGGAGCTCTTCCACTTTAATCAGATGCAGTAAGTTTTGTGTTGAGGATCCTATTGCAAGGGAACAATCCTCTGCATGTACCATGTCTGCCTGGCAGACTGAGGGATCTGGACATTCCTCTTTCCTCTCAGTGGGTATCTTGTGGCTAAACTAAATGAAGTCAAGGCAAGGGGAGAGATTTTTAGAGCCTTAAAGGCAAGTGGATATTTACAGTTTTCCTGCTCATTTAATTCTTGGTAGATCTTTGCTGTTCTAACTCTCTCATGTAGAACTGTGGATAAGTGAAAGGGTCCTGTCAGCTCACTCCATTACTTCTCCAATACAAATACTTCTTACATCCATTAACAGCCTGTGTTTTGGAGTTTGCTTCCATCTTCTATCATTGATCCTGATCAATGTGTGCCTGGTCACCATGTGCCTGTGAGTAAAGCATGACCATGGTTAGAAATTTTTGATCTCTTTCCTGAAAGGCTGAAGACTAAGGCAGATTTGGGTGGCCTTCATCTCTGGAAACTTCACTTCACAGCTGATACTGAAGTGCCAATTAAGGACATAGGAAGGTCTTCAGTTGTTTTCCCTCTCATTCATTTCCTGTCTGGGTTCAGGGTACCCCATGTACCTTCCCTCATGCAGGCTGCTTCAGCTCAAGTCAGCTCTTATGCTGAAGAGAAGAAGGGGTCTGGTCAGCTGAGGGGACAGCACAGAAGGAGGATGAACCCGTCTCTTCCACTCTTCCTCCCTGTGCTGAAGCATTTGAGTCACCATCCCCACCCTGGCATCAATGAGGGGCATTGTGAGCACGTGCAGAGCAGGACCAGGTGGTCCAAAGCAGGCTCAGGAAATTGTGCCTCACACCATAATACCATCATGTGTCCATACTGGTATCACTGGGCAGCTCCCCCATTCAGCACTGCAGTGCCGTGGGAATGGCAATATATCACCAGAGCAAGCCAGGAGCAGAGTAAAACAGAACTGAGGGTGGGCTCTTCTTCCCCAGTCAGTGTGTGGGACTTACACCTCAGAGTTTGTCTCCGTCCCAGCCCCATCACAGCCCGCGGCACGAACAGCACAGACATCCCCGCGCGGCACTGAGGTCTCAGCCTGGATACTGACAGCAGCTCCTTGTGTCACTGCGGGACTTCGAGTGAAGGGTGGGGCCAGCCTGAGAAGCAGCGTAAATTGGCCCATGCTGAGCTCCTGGCTGACACAGATCTCCTTCAAAGCTTGCTTTTCTGAGCCTGTGCTACAGCAGGAGGGACTGTGTACAGCAGCACATGTTGAAGGGTCCCTGGAGAAGAAGAAAGGGGCTTCCTGGGTCATCCTGTCTCACATTTGGTTTGGCTTCTAAAGTATCACATTCCCCCATGGCAAACTACAACTACACTGAGAATAATAGCTGATAGGTTGACTGCTTTCTATGATGGCATTTTTCTTTTTGATGGACAAGCAGATGAGATTTCATTTTATTGAACAGTTTCTAAGCTGTGCTGGGATTTACCTGTTATGTTTGCATTTTTTGATGATTCTGAAGCTCAATAATAATTAACATTGACCCAAGGGTTGTACAGACCATTCTTTGTGCATGTTAAAATTATTCTACCCTTGCTTGTACCCAGGTATTCCAGTTTGTATACACCACACAATTTACAGAAAGCACTTTTTTTTCTAAAATGATAAAAACAGGGAGATTATTGAGGCCATTTCTTATTATGTGTGATATTGTAAAGTCAGGTGTCTTCAGTGCTGTGAGCCCAGCTGTGCAGGCATGGAAAGAAAAATGGAAATCACAGGGAACAAATGCAGAGCACCTGTGCACATCTCTGTGACTAGCTTTATGGCAACAGGTGCTAATGTCACGTGAGCTCAGTGTCGTGCAGGATAAGTAACCCAGCAGTCATTAAAGACACTGAATGAATTAGAGCATTCCTGGATGGGCATTTTCTGAAACCTTCTCTGCCAGAGTAAGTGGCATTGTGGCTTTTGAAAATCACAGCTTTAGAGCCTCTTATTTTGGTCTCAGGTCAAAATAAACTAGGCTCTTCTTTACTAATATTAATAATTCAGGATTAACTGAAATCCAATGTAAATTGGCATAAGTGATCCTTATACTGAAAAATGGGTTCTTCTCCAAGGAGATTCATGGCTATATCTAAATCAATTTAGATAAGGGGTTTGGTTGTAGTGTTGCACTGCACTGCTTTGTGTCACTAAGACATAGATGACTGAAAGCAAGGCCAAATGAGACCACAGCTGCAAAACTACTGAGGAGACTGAAATTGCAAGTGGTCCCACAGTGGGATTTTCAGGAATACCTATTCAAATGAGGATACAAAAATTCTTTATAAAATTGGATTTTTTCCCTCAAGCCTTAAAGTTGGCTAACAAAAGGCGAGGCTACCACTATATGTGGAACATACGAATAGAGAGAAAACCCAGTCTATCTCCCAATGAAAGCAAGTCGCTCACTTCAGAGCTGTTTTTACTGAGGCTTTAAATATCCCTAGTAACGGGACTTTCACAGTACTTCTCTCGAAGAGACGCCTCTTCAGTTTAGTATGGTTACCACTGGGACAGCTCTTATAGGCAAACTCGTTTTTTCTTGGTTTCATTTAGTTTTGTTTGGCCATGGAATCAACCTGATTACAGTCCCAGGAGCAGGTCGGAACTATGTGCTTCTTCAAAATGAAACTGAATCTGATGCCTTCCTATTGAACAGAGATTAGCAGCTGGACTGAAGATGCTTGTTCTTTCAATCTATAAGGGACCTCAAGCTGCTGGGCTAACCTTGCAGCAGAACTGAAGAGGCTTTAAAAGCTCAGTTTTGTGTCTCTTACTCCACCCACCTTACTTTTTAATAACCACTAATACGTCTTGTTACTTTGAAATGACCTTTACCCTTTTAAATTAAAGATAGGACTTTGAATTAAAAGAGTCACCATAGCAATTACTTCATATTAACCATACTCTCCTTCATGGTGAAGCAACATGCAGTGTACCCCAAACAATGGACTCCAAATTATTCCCTTCTAGAGGCTTATAGCTTTTGAAAATATCACACTTCTCCAGCTCCTTCACTGTCATTCAGTCAAGTCTCACAGATGAAGCTTCTAAAATCTATGGTCATTGTTCACCCCCTTCTTCTAGCTCACTTCCCTGGTCCCCCATTCATGTTGTTCTTTGGAACTGCTCTTCCTTTTAGTTGTGTAGATTCAAAAGCCAAGGTCAAAGGGGCCTTTCAGGGCATGTCTACACCCTGTGAGGCAGTGTTATCCTATGACTCCGAAGGAGTGCTGAATGAGCCAGAGCTGGCAGTACCCTGGAGAGACAAAGGTGTCATTTGGATGAAAGCATCCCATCTTGACTTGGGCACTGAAAGAGGTAGAGATTCACCTGTTCTTTTTCACTTAATTTTTGCTTCTGATTTTCATTAACTCCCTGGCTGAAGTTTGTGCCGTTACTTCCCTCTCATTCTCTTTGGCCTTTCCATTTCTGTGAACTTGTCCTTTCTTCCTGCTGTATTATGAGATAATTTACTTTACAGTTTGAAGTGAAAAAAAGCCAAAATGGCAAGGCAAGGGATGCTGGGATATGATTTTCAGAACCATATGATTTACTGAAGAATTTCAGGTCCAACTTTTAAATATACTTAAAGGGTCCTTTGAACGACAGTGGTGATAGGAACTGACATGTCCTGAAAATTTAGGTTTCAACGCATGGCTCTTCTCTGTAGTGAGATTAATTCAGAGGAAACACGGATGTCAGCCTACAGTGGACTGGCCACTCACCACTAAGTCTGTATGTTTGGGGAACATATTAAGGAGGTTTTGTCTATGTGCCAGAAGTTACTTGCAATAAACTGGAGCATACAGTGCTTGTGGGGCTGGGCATGAGGAGAGCTGGCTCTGTCTTCGGCTGTGACTGATGGGGGTGAGAAACTGCCCTGGGTGAGCACAGGAAAATGGCCTGACCCTCCCTGACTGCACCAGCACAGTTCTGCTGCCAGCCTGCTCCCCCTCCAGTCTGAGAAAGGTGGGGGCTGGGAAGGCTTTCCTCATCAGGACTCCCTAGCACAGGGAGGTTCCCTAAAAAGGCCTTGTCAGTGGGAAGAAAATGAGCTTCTAAAACACTTCTGAAGCGTGATTTGTCTGACCTAGTTTAGGCTCCTGCTTTAGGATGATCTGAGTCACACCCTCAAAGTTCCCATTTCTCCTCGTTGTCACCAAAGGGAGACACGGTTGAAGCTCTCAGATATGTTTGACCAGGGGACTCCCATCTCCCAAGGGCATGGGGAACAGCCATGTGCCCACAAGCTCATGACACCCTCTCTTTGTCATGGAGATGAGTCCCCAGCAAATCCAGAGGCCAGGGCAGAGGCTCCTATGTCCCATGGGTGTAATTCAAAATGCCATTGCACTGCTCCTCAGTGCCTTGGTATGGTGTCACCAGCAGAGATGTATGCCACAGAGATCTCCTCATCAAATGTGATGTCCACTGCTTTCCACTACTCCACTTCTTACCTCTCGTCTTTTATGATTGCAGAGTTTCCCTTCTTTTTCTCTGCATGCATTTTCTGAAGCTGAATCTGGTTTTCGTTACTTAATCCTTTGGTCTACTTCTGTGTCAGCTGGTACTGGCAACTCTTCCCAGTTTAGTATCTTCTGTGAATGTCATTACCATATCATTATTTTCTTTTTCAAGTCTGTAACCCAGGACTAATGCTGATACCTTTTTGACCCCAAAAGACATTTTCTTAAGTTGCATACAGATGTAGCTAGCTAGCTAGATTTTCTTTGAAATGCTGTTTGCTTTTCCTAAAATAAATGGTGTACTGGGAACTGCAATGATATCATAGCAACAGGATATGATTATGTAGGAGTTTGTACTGAGGGGTATTCCAGAAACTATATCTAGATACGTATGCATTTATTTGTATAAGCATGCACACATGCGTGAATATTTGTGTTAATAAATTTAGTATTTAGTATAAGTATTTAGATGTAATTAAAGAGCAAAGACCTTAGTAATAACCTAAGACATTTTTTTTCCTCTTTTGCAGGCAGTTTGATATTAAAAATAAATTAGAAGTAACTCCATAGTGTGGCAGAGAAGCTGATGTAGTGACATTAGTGCTAAATAGAGAACAGCATCTGACTGTGCCTCCCAGACAGTAAGCGAAATAAGCAAAATTTGAATTTTGGTAGATGAAGTCCTAAAAATCCAGCAATTAAAAAGAAAATATTTTCGACACGCTCAACATTTTCACACTTTGGTTTTACTGTTGTCTGGGATATTCTTTCCCAATGACAGCTGTCCAGCTGATGTGTATTCTGAGAAAGCACGGGGCTGTAACTTTCCAGACGTGTGCTTGGGAGCGAGTGCATGTGCACATTAATGTTCACTGGGGCTCCTGCATCGCCATGATCTCCTGTGCATGCAGACCCATGCACCTCTGCTCCCACACGTGCACGGGGGGTGCCTCCGTGTGTGAGCACACACATCTGCCTCACAGTAGTTCACAGCAATCTGCAGGCAGAGATCAATAGGTGTAGAAATTACTTCGACATGGAAATTAATTGAGATCCATACGGAAGGAAAAGGGATGATTTCTGTGGGTCTGGAAGGTAGTCTGTTTGGGGGAAGGAAAAAAAAAAAACAAAAAAACAAAGAAGAAGGCATTGCAGGAGTATTGTTTTCTGTGCCTGTGGAAGGTCTGTGGGATAGGCTGAGGGAACAAGGGAGAAAGTTGTCCCGTCCACTGCTGCAGGACATCACTGTTCAGGGTTTATGCCTGCACATACGGAGAAGGCAGCACATGCATATATGTTTGCGAGTGTGCTGGGGAGAGGGATTTTTAACAGCCATTTTAACATAGTTACCAGTTCCCGTTTAGCTCGCAGCTCCCACCTACGGTACATCACCTGTGCATGGCATATACTGCCTGCCGTGGCAGTACCTCCATTCCCTCTGCTCCCCTC